>PVJO010012769.1:0-54298 GCA_004026905.1 Hystrix cristata | reverse complement strand
TGTTGGCTTGTTGGGTTGTTTGGCAATTTTCACTAAACTTAGATTAAGGAAAGAGAAACGAGCCTAACTTTTGGAATCAGATGAAAATCTTTTGCCCTTATTCCTGCAGGTCTTTCTTTCTGTTACAGTGTGTTTCCCAAATTAAAATAAGTCTTCAGATGAATATGCCTGTCATTATTTTTAAAATAATAGCAACTGGCATTGAGGAAGAAACAGCACCAAATACATGTATTTATTCTTTTACCTTCTCTTTCAACTCAATGGCTATTAAAGGGCAATGATAGTCCCATGGAAACAGTAGTTCTTATAACTGCATCAGAAAGTACATTTAAAAACCTAAACAAGCTAGCTGCAGCCATATCTTTGTTTGGCAACCTGAGTATTCTGCTCACTTAGCCCTGTTCATAGCAACACACAAAGGACCACTCTGCAGCCAGGGATAATAGCTGATCCCATAATCTGGCACTAACACTTAGAAAGATTAATTACCCTATTAAAATCTTAGACATTACTAAGAAAATCTTTGTATAAACCTTTTAACTCACAACAAATGCAGCCTCTTTGGTCCCTTCAGCTTGTTACACAATGAAGGTCCTCGCCCTCCCCTCCTGCGCACCACTGTTCCGGCATCTTCAGGAATATCCTGATACATTTACACAAAAGTACACACACATTGGCACACCCACGCCGAGCAGCAGAAAACCGAAGCTGTTTCTTGATACAAAGGCCTAAAGTCAGAGTGTGGCTGGAACAGATAAAGCAAAAACTCCTCCCATGTATATATTGGCTGCTGCGGAGATTAAGCGGCGGGGAAAACACTCAGTGATTTAAAGACTGACGCTGTGTCAGAAACCAGAGGGTCTAAGAAGATTCGGGTTGTAATCCCCATGCAAATTACGTGCCCAATACAGGAAAGGATGAGAAGGGTTAAAGTGTTGATGCTCAGTATCAAAGTTTCCCTCTAGAGGTTAACACGAGTGATTAGGCCTTAGGAATACCTTGATGTTTGTTCTTTTCCACACTCATTCTTAGCCTGGTAGGGTTTCCTTTCTTCTCCAAGGCTGCTTCCATCTCCAACTTCTGATCACATCTTCAGGGAGAACCCTTTGGTTTTATCCACTTGGAAGAGAAAGCAGAGGACCAAATAAGTTGGTTTTGACTCACTTATTGCCCAAACAACCACAATCACAACAAAAATAGCCTTATCAATTACCTCCATTCCCCTCAACAATTAGGACATTTCTTTGACTGTGTCATCACATAACTTTGAACAATTGCTATCTTTTTTTAAGTGCCGGAATGCTGTTGACAGCACACTGGCTAAGACGATGGCACATAGAGTGAAAAATCCCAGCCTGAGCACTTATTGGCTGCAGAAGCCTAAGACAGTTAAGCCGTCCAACTGCCCTTCCTGCCCCACCTGGATGATGGGAACAATAGTAGCACCAAATGCAAAAGGAAAGACTAAGTGAGGGAAGACCTGCAAATTGCCTGCACAAAGTCTAACACATAGTCGGTGTATAGCACTCAGTACTCAAGAAAATTTAGCCTCAGGTGCGAGTATCATGGTGGATAAGCACTCAGAGAGTGATTTCAGAGTAAGAAAGCAGGCTGCTGTCCTAACTAATCACTTGCCTATCAGGCTAGTGAGTGGGTCTCAAGTAAAGTCCTTGTGAACTTAATGACAGGGACAAACAGGATACTAACAATCAGTTTTGTTCATGAAACTGGCAGGAACTGAAAGACCACACTCCACTTACTGGTCCTGTATCAGCCCCACCACCCAATAGCTAGTACATTTCATCTAATTCTCTTGATACCTTATTTTAGCTCTAGTTTTACCTAATGTCTAAGAGAACAAAAACAAGAAAAGATTTTTCCAAACAGACGCCCATACACAAATGAGAGGTATACATACACAGATGTAAATTTCCAGAAAGCCCCACACTGCTCCAAAAGTATCAGCCCTTTCAGTGAAAGGGTTCTTTGCATTTCCAGGCCAGTGTTAGGAAACTTGGCTTTTTATAAAATTGGCAAAGAAAATATGGACTCATACGTGGCATAGATAATATGAATAGGAAGGCTTCCTTTGCAATGATGTCACATCAAAACTTCAAAACAAAAAAGAAACCTTCACTCCCAGGCCACAGAGGCTTCCCATTAGTTGCACTTACCCAGAGGAGTCAAGGGCATTTGATGTTTGGCAAATGTTGAACTATAAAGATGCAAGTTCACAGACATGTCTCTGAAGACCCCGTAAAACATCTCTCTCTCTCTCTTTCCCCCCTTCTCTGTTTCTCTCTCTCTCCCTTCCTCCCCCAAACCCCAGTACAGAGCTGAAGTTAGTGCTTTCTGCTACTCAGAGTAAGCAAATTTGGTCTATTTCTCCTGTATGTAGGAGTCTTACTCTTAAGAAAGGGCAAGAAAATTTCTAAGGGATTAAAATAAGATCCAGTAAGGAAAGAGTATAGATGTTCCAAATTCTTCCTTCACAACATTGTCAAAGAAGTGACTGCATGTCTGAATGTTTGTGACCCTCCAAATATTATAGGTTAAAATCAAATCCCCAGTGTGTTTACATTTGTGGGTGGGGCTTTTATGAGTTTACCAGGTCATACAAGGCTCTGATGAAAGGAATTAGTGAGCTTTAAAAAAGAGGTCAGAGAAAGTTTTTTGTCCCTTGTACTATTAGAAAGTACCATTTATGAAGCAGAGTGACTCCTCGCCAGACATCAAACCTCCTGGCACCTTGATTTCAGACATCGTCTTCTAGGATTTTGAGTAATAAATGCCTGCTGTTTATAACACTCAGTCTAAGGTACTGTGTTATAGCCGACCAAACAGACAGGGAGTGACTTCCGGCAGTACTGCAATGCTTTGTTTCTCAAGTGCTGCTGTCCAACAAGTTTCAGAGAGAGAGAGAAACCGCTAGCTAGAAGTTGTAAGAACAGGAACTGGTGTTTCAGAATTGTGTAAAACTAGAGGATAAATACAATCCCTGCAACAGGACAGTCCGGGGAACTCAGCACCATAGCCCTGAAAATGTACACCATTCTCTGAAAGACACCAATATCACCACGCTTTTGGAATGTATTTGAACAGATGGGCTTGCCAAAGCCAGCTAACCAAGATGATCGGCTATGGTCAAAAAAGTCCGATTGAAATATCTATAGCACAAAGAGAAGACAGAAAAAATTGTTGGTCTCTGATTATTCTCCAGAAAAGGTTTGTGTTCAACTCAGTTCAGAATCCAGCCTTGTTCTTGGAAAGCTCTCCCTCTTAGAGACCTCAAAATCAACCACTGGTGCCCTCAAAGGGCAAAATGCCTGTCCCATGCCCACCTGAGACCATAAGCAATCCTTCCTGAGAAACAAGTTTGGCAATTTCAGGGAGAAAGAATTGTGAACATCCAGACTTCCTCCCTACACAGTTTTCCTTTACCTCTCAAATTTTCCTTTTTAGACGTAAGAATCACAGTGATAGGGAAATATTTTCTTATCCTGACTTTTTTGCCTAATAGAAAGCAGTCTCTAGCTGAAGTGAATGATTGGCAATAAAAAGAGAGTCCATTTAGCCTTTTGAAAATAGCTATGCTCTTTATCAAAGAAATAAAAAGATTGCAAGTATGCTTTTATTTAGTCCATCAGTCGGTATGTTATGAAGGACTATACTGGACTTCGTCTGGAGCACAGTGGAGCAAATCAAAGAAAATCACAGTTGCAGCTCTTACATTTAAAAAATATATAGTCAGCGAGGAGCTATAATGTTCACGGTAAGAAATTAGTTGGGAAACCTCAAAGTACAACTAGTAATGTTACAGGAGATCACCTACAAACTCTTTCTCTGGAGAATTTTATTTTCAATTCATTCATTTTATATAATTTATTAAAGATCCATTATATAAATTGTTATATAAACTTTATCCTATACATAGATAGTACTGCTTATCATTGACATATGCTCTAGTTAAAATTTAGCATTTGTTTGGGAGTTGAGGACCAGTTATGGCTATTGCACTGCCCTTTCCCATGGCCAGTTTAGGAAGTGACAACAATATAATGTAACAGGGTAGAAGGCTCTAGTAATGAGCCCCCGTGAAACATTCCCCCTCTCTCACCAGCTCTGGGTAATTCTTCCCGCATACAGGCTAGATTTGGTCATGGGTCCTGCTTTGGACAATGAGATGCCAGCAGGTTTCACGAGCAGAAGCATCATAAACATATATACATGACAACTTATTCTTTTTGAAAATCTGTCCTGAGATTGCAGTGCTATGAAGAAGCCCAGCAAGAAAGAGCGTGTAAAAACAAAGACCAACCACCCAGCCACCCGAGCCAGGCGAAGCCTCCAGCTGACCCTCCATGTGACATACACTCATGTGAGCGAGCTGAGGGGAGATCAGCAGAGTACTGAGCTTCCCAAAAGACTGTGGGCAAGAATAATTCACGGTCGTTTTATGCCATTATATTGCAGGGTAGTCTATATCACAGCAAGAGATAAATAAATAAGGGACAGAATGACACAATGCTGTTGGATGGATTGAAAATGGAGATCAGAAACCTGTATTTCAGAAGACATGGATTCTGGTCTCCAATGACATGTCACATCTGAATGTTTAACTACTTATCACATAATTTGATGAGATTTCACGCCAATATTGAAATGATAGAACCCCAAGAGGAAGGGCTGGGGATTTAGCTCAGTGCTTAGAGTGTTTGCCTCGCCTCGCAAGCATGAGGCCCTGAGTTCGATTCCCGGTACCAAAAAAAAAAAAAAAAAAGAAGAACTCCAAGAGGAAGATCAAATTATCTTGACTTTGAAGAAAGCTCTCCAATCTCCTTTGCCCTTCTAGAAAATTCACAGGGCCAGCTACATTAAATCTACAAAAACCAACCTCTAATACATTCACCTACCTCTGAGTTATTAAATCACAAAAGTATAAGATGAGAAGGTACCTGGGAGAGCATACAATACCCCAAGCAGGAAATCAGTTTTATTTTATTTGCCAACACCAATTGATAGGTAATGGCTTCCTGGCCTGCAAAGCTGGGCCAAATTACTAGCAGCAGGGAATGTGCCAATGTCTCTTAGCCACGCCTTCCATGGTAACAGGAAGCGGGTTAGCAGCTAGTTTACACTTACCCACCAACCTAGATCTAATTCTACACTTTCCTTTTTAAGAAAAGGGAAGAAAATTGAGACCAATGAATAAAGCCTTGTTCCAAGATGGTGCTTCTATGAGTGGTAGGACTGTCAACTCTAAATATAACAGAGCAAAGATTATCCACTCCCTCACGCAACTCTTTAAAAGCCATGAGCACCGCTGTATTGGGCAGTAAGGACGAATGGTGACAAAGGGACTCCCTGCACTGGAGGAGATTGCATACTAGAGCAGAAGACAGTCACCCAAGAAGACAGGAAACAAAGAGTTAAGCCTGGAGCTAGGGACATTCACTGAGTACAAAATGCTACATAGGAACGCACAGGAACATACACAAGAGCACATTTATCAGCCTTGACTCTTTCCATGAGGTGCTTGAATGGTACACTCTTTAGAGTCGAGTCTAACTTTGAACTTCTGCACTACACCTGACTTGTTACGGACCCTAAGTGAGTTGTCCGAACTTCCTCGGCCGTGGGTCTTTATTAAATAAGCAAAATGCTAATCTCAAGGGTAGTTTTAAAGACTCAGCTAGATAACAGCTTTTTAAAATGAAGAAGAGCTGATAAACACGAGGTGGTAATTAAATGTAAGTTTCCTGAGTTTCTAATTCCAGGTCCCTACTCTTCGTTGGTTATTAGGGCTTGCATGGATCTGCGGCAGTAGGGAGCAAGTCTGGGGCTCAGTGGACTCCCACCTCCCTCCTTCAGGGACACACAGGCTCAGAGCCATCTAACTCTGTCCTCTTCCTTTTTGCTCTGGGGTGCCAGTGACACTATCACCTTCATTGCTGCCTCAACAGCGATTTGTTGGAGTCATCATAGCTCATGGGCTCCAAAAAAATTCACCAACTTCTCCAACGTGGCCCGCCACTGTCCCATCAGTTTAAACGTGCACTAAGACAATGCGATAGTGGCAAGACGTCATCCTGCTGAAGAATTTTCATTTTACCTGTACTCTCCCCACCCACAAAGAGCAAACCCAGACAAACATAAGTACACTTCAGAGCTGAAATTACTAGAACACAGCATTTGAGAGATGACAACTAGCCTTTGTCACTGTAAGTCATTTTTGTGTCACTGAATATTTTCATTCTAGCTTAGATGAGTCCATAAATTATGAAACCAGAAATCATAGTTAATAACTGACAATGAACTCAGATCCTGTGCTAATTACCCTTCATTAATTATTTTACTTATTCTCATGACAATTCCAAGTTAGGTACTATTATTGGGCCCATTTTACCTATGGCAAAAGATAAAGTTAAAGCCCTCAGAGGTAATGAACTTTAAGGTGGAACAATGAAGAATGGCAAAGCTAAGATTTGAACTATGACATCCTGACTACAGAGCTTAACCACCAGGCTACCCCAGTTGTATAATCCTAGATCTTGCTTCAGTTTTATAATCCTAGATCTTGCAACTAAAAATTGTCTTTACAACAAATATTTATTGATCATATACTACATGCCAGTCACTGGCTTAGCACTGACAATAACAGAGGGCTCTTCTTTCATGGAGTTTATCTTCTATTTGGAAATGCAGGGCTATAAAGAAAAATAAAGTATGGTAAGGAACTGTAGAAGAAATGCTCTACAGATAGACAAAGGAGATACACTTTCAGCCCAATTCTCTATCATCAGAATAAGAAACTGAGCTATCCAAACTGAGGTCTTCATACTCTTAAGTGAAATAAATCGGACACACATGTTTAAATACCACATTGTTTCTCTGGTGTGAGAAACTGAAAGTGTAAAGACTAAAATGTAATATATTGGGAAAGGGAAGAAAATGTCCAAATGGGAAAGGGAACAAAGGAAGGGGAAAGAAACAGAAGACAAGAGAAGTAAGAAATGGAAGGAAAAAATGGAAACAAAGCTTTTGTAGATAGGGAGAGAGGAGGGGGTGAGGGGAGGGGAGGCGGATGGGAAAAAAAAGAGAAGCAACAAGATATGTCATGTACAGGTACAAATCCCCTATGATGAATGTTATCACTATGTACATCTAAAATGTACCATTAAAATAAAATTTTTTTTAAAAACTGAGGTCTGAAAACCAAGATGTATCATGTACAGGTACAAAATAACAATGTTGATTATGAACATTATGTATACAATGTACCAATACATGTTCTTGGTAAAAATAATTTAAAAAAAATTTTAAAAATAAAATAAAATAAAAACTGAGGTCTGTCTCTCACCCTTACTTTTAAATACCTTGATTAATAGTTAATTGCCAAAATGTGTTCCATTGTCATACTCATGGATTTTTTTTTTTACAGTTAGAAACATCCTGGATCCAACACTTCAATTACTAAGGGAAAATAAAGAGCCCAAAAATCACTACTAACAGCACTGACATAATCTCCAATCCTGGTCTTCTACTCATTTGAGTAATAAGCAAATGCAACGTTGGTGATAAATTGATTGTTCTGTCCTGTGCCATAGGCTATGTGCACTCTGATAGGCTCAATTGCAAATATGTGGTTTTCAAATTGACAAATATTAATCAGTTTAAATTCTCTGAAGACTTTTTGGAAAATATTACCCAATGGGGAGAAATAAACTCCATTCTTTTAACTGATTAAGTGTCTTTACGGTTCTTTTCTTCCCACGCCTTTTTTTTTTTTTTAAATACTGGCAGAACAGATCATTGAAAATTGCAGACGTCAACTATTTACAAGCAGGGAAAGACTAAACATGTTTACACCTGATGAAGGTTCAAACTTTGGACTAAGCTTTTCTGGACTGGGCATTTGGTCAACTAAAAATCAATTGATCTGAAAATATTAGCTATCCAATATGCTTTTTGTAAGAGTGCAGCTGTTACCTGGGATGATCCCTCTTTAAAGATCCTGATTAAATTGATTCGAACCCCATTCTGACTGCAATGGGTAGCTCACATACTTCTCAGCATTTGTGGGAATTCTTGGGAAGCTCGTATTTATCTTGACATCCCTGGCTCCAGTTCTCTACTGAAACCCCGAAGTCTCTTTTCTGTCCTCTCTCCTTCTGGTCATTCCACTCTCTCCTTCTGATGTCACCCTTTTCATCAGGTATAGCCCCCACTTGTCAGTTTTCCAAAAGAGCTGCTGACATAGGCCACAGAGTGTAGTAAACTGGCTATGGAAAGTCCTACGTAATCTTCGTGGAGAAGGCGGGATGGTTATGTATAATGTGGCCCAGAACAGTTTAAGAAATTGCTCCTCATGTTTTTCCCCCCAGTACTGAGGACTAAACTCAGGGCCTTCACCCAAAGCTACATCCCCTGCACTTTACTTAATTTTTTTTTTTTTTGAACAGGCTCTCACTGCCTCAGCCTCCCAGAGTTCTGGGATCTTAAAAGTCCTGCAACTATCATCCATCATCATCTCTCTACCACTGCAGGATTTTTCCTGTCTTCTATTCTTCTATTGGCTCTTCCATTGTCAACTACCTACATACACACACACACACACGCACACACACACACACACACACACACACACTTTTAACCTCCTTCTCCCTTCTCAACGTACCTCTACTTCCACTAGGACATTTTACAGGGCCCTGAGTCTCCTCTTTACTCAACATACCCTCTACTTCAAATGTCCCTTCAATTCTTCTTCAGGGTCACTCGCTAAGACTTCCCTCACTCAGACCGCCTGGGCTACGAGAGCTTTCTTTCCCAGCCGAAATGGCCAACCCAGATATTATGCCGAACAGTGGAAAAATGCTGTGGTCAGTTTAAAAACCAAAACTTGTTTTCTCCTCAAGACATGTGACTCCACTAATATTACCTATCTTTTCAAAGGTTGTAAAAAAAAAAAAAAAAAACCCACCTGCCTTTCACCACAGCGGAAGTCAGGACAACTCTTTTTCCTTTGTACCCCAGCATATTTGCAATGCTAGTGGCTCCACTTCCACACCTCAGGCAGGAAACGCCACCAACAGGAATTTAAGAGAGGCAAAGGCGAATAAACCTCATTTGTTAAGCTGTATTGCCCAGCAGACCTTCCATTTGTAGTAGATTGTGTGCCTGCAAAAGGCACCTGAAAGTCAAAATATTGTAAGACTGGTCTTATTTTTCTTTAGAAACTATTTTATCATAGTGGTACGTTCCTGACTAAGAAAATCACAAATTTTATTAGGCATAGTCAGTTAACTTTTTGATCATGCGTAGTTGAGATACTTACATGCAACACTCTCTATATATAAAATATCCATTTATGACTAATTTTATTAAAATTTTTCTAATAATAAAAATGATATGTTGATTAGAGAAAGCAAAAAAATTATATGTTGATTATAGAATGTGTCAGAAAAGAAAAATCACCTGCAACTTCACTACCAACAGAAAAACACTGCTTACTATTTGGTATGTTCCTCATAAAGTTTTGTCTTCTGCATATTTCTGCAGATATGGGAACACAGCCAGACATAGTTTTGTATTCTCATCTTTAAACTTTATATTGAGCATTTTCCATCATAAACATACTTAGCAAGGCCTGTATATTCATCTTTTCTGTGCACTTTCATCTAAGAGAAAAACCAAGCCCCACACACCTGAGCATGTTCTAGTTAAAGTGTTCTCCATTCATGCGGCACAACACAATCCCAATGATCGTGATTCTTAAAGCTGGCACACACATAAAATACTATGCTGGTGATGATGTCTTCAAATTCGGCTGCTTTCTAAACCCCAATCATACCTCCCTGTACAAATCTCAAATTCTCTTAAGGCCACCGGGAACATTGAAGACCACAGCCTGCAATGCTCCAGAACTATGGAAAGAAACTCAAGACTGGTTTTATCTCAGACACTCTCCAACGGCTTAACTAGGAGTTTATGGTGAAATTGGAATCCCTTGGGACAACCTAGGAGAAACCTTCTACTTTCCAAGGGAAACTGCTTATTAGAATTGCTTTTGGTCTTATAAACCAAGCTGAAAGTGTTTGGATGGAATAAGGAGAAGAGACTAGGGAACACAGATTCATTCCCTCAAAGTATAAATTTGTTCCTTCTATAAAGAAGTAGGATGTGGACCCCTCAGCCTTTCAGGTTCACCACTCTCAATACTGTCCTATCTTGTGGAGCAACTGAAAGGAACACAACCCAGTGATCAATCCTGGGTGCTGGGAGGACTGGATGAGTTGACAGCCCAGACAATGGGAGCCCGAAAGCACAGCATCTTGGGGAATGTTCCGATCATGTGAAACATCAGAGCCAGAGGCTCGACAAACACAGGGGTGCTCTACATAAACTGGAATAAAAGCCATTAACTTCTAAGACTCCGCAAGTTTCTCCCTCTATGAGCTCACCCTGAGCATCGACTCAGCACGCCAGCTTTTCCAGAGCTCACACCGTGTCATAACCCGTCACCTATCTTGCAAGAACAAGATCAGCAAACAAACCATTGTGCTTTTCCTTCTTCCAGAAGTTTCCTTGGCACGAGAAGCCTGACAAAAGACTCGTAGAGGACACCAGGGCCTCATCAGGAGTTCCCGCAAATGCCAGTCTTGCTATCATCTTCCTGAGAACCAAGCAGGAAGAGCAAAGCAGGCACACGCCTCTCTCCATCACTGCCTCCCTCCTCACCCTGACGCGTGCCCATTTCCCTCCAGTTCTAACAGCCTCGGTTTATTTCTGAAGCCTCCAGCTAACTTGCACACTCCATTGAAATACTGCTCTCAGTGGTGGTACTTGTATTAGCATCAAAGAAACTGGGACTTTATTCAAACAAACAAATGCAAATCTCTCAGATGAGGGCTGAGAAAGGGAGAGATAACTTTATTTTTTTCTGGATTTCTCAAATCAAACATATTACCTCACGAATATTCCCCAGTGATAAATGTCATAATCCTTTCCTTAGATTTGAGGATAATTCCACAGAAGTTTCTTTGTTATTTTTAAATCTCAGTTTGTCATTTTTAAATCTCAGTTTATTTCCTAACCTAGCTGTCTCTGAACTGCTCTCCATACTTTTGAATTCTCCTTCCCCTCACCCAAAAAGTAAATGGGCTGAATGGCCTTCCTGACAGCAGGCCATGACCCTGGCCAGAGGACCCGGCGACAGACCTGCAGGCTGGGGCTGAGGCAGAAGGCCTGATCCCTTAGCAGCAGCTGGCGACAGCTCCCGGTATGAAGCCTGGTTCCCACATCCTCTTCAGCAGTCCCCGCCCCTCCACCGCACGTCTCCTTCCGGCCCACGCTGCTCCTGCCACAGTGATTATGGAGGCAGCAGCTGTATAGTAATTAGGACCCTCCAGACCAGCTAGTCTCAGTGAGAGCAGGATGCCAGTTGCTCCATGGCCAGGACATCTCCTTGGCCTCCCGTCTCCCCAGCACTCTTCCTCTCTCCGGGACTCTCCTGTCCTCCTGGCCGCTGGGGTCACTCACACCAGGTGACACCAAGTAGATGACTTCTCCTCTGTCCCAGGTCCAGGGTTCTTTCTTTTCCTGGCTCACTGCAAGCAATTTCAGCTCAAGACCAAGTGGAAACGCCGTGAGTAACCAGCCATCCTCAGCACCCTTCTGTTAAAGGCGGCTTCCGAAGACTCTCAGCAGGTCTCGCTTCAAGTTTCTATTTCTTGACTGTTTTGATCACATAATGTCATAGGTTTCTTTGGCCCACTCGACACTGTAAATGTTTGCATTTCTCCCAACAATTCTGACTCTGGTCTTTTCAGTACGGTGGTTTGTCCACTCAGGATCCAGGCAAGATAACCTCCCTGATGAGAGTAGGACAGGCATCCAGGTGGGGACCCCCTGGGGTGCCCAGATTCCCTCCCTTCTGACCTGCTAGTCTTCCCCCTTCCATTCCTGGGGCCTTGGAAGAACAATAAATAGGCAGGAGACGCCCACAGTGTTTCTAAACCTGTCTCCTGCTGAAAATGGGGGCGCTCACCTAGCAAGTGAGAAATCGTCCTTCTTGATCCCCTGATTCCAGAAACCAGAACAGACACATTGATCAGACGTGACTTTCCCAAGAGAAACCAGGACAAAGCCGAGGCAGCCCCCCAGCCTGGTCGAACCGTCCTGCCCAGGACCCAAGAAGTCTGCTGTCATCTTATTCCTCCCACTTCCGTCTTCTCTTCCGCTGTGAGTCACACTTGCCTGAATGCCGCATTTCTACATTGCCAGGGATAATGGGTATTTTAAAACCTCACTCCCCTCCCTGTGATTCAAAAGGAGGACATTGTGAGAAAGCTGTCCCCACCCTGCAATGCTTTCCAACTCCCTCGGGCCAACACGCCCAACTCCCGGACTACCTCACTCCCGGCAGAAAGCCAGACAGGAAAGCGGCAACCCAGCGAAGCCACCAGGGACTCTGTGTCAGCACAGGTCTGGGCACAGAGGGAAGGGGAATCTAGAGGATTTTCTTTTTTGTTTGCTTGTTTCTGAAGATCAAACTTTATTTTTTAATTTTTTTATTCATGTTTGGCATACATAATAAATACAATCATCGCAGGAAGTTAGTAAATATGCAAATCCCATCTTAGTCCTTTTTACTTCCCCCTCCCCCTCCTCCCTCCCCTCTCTCGCCTCCCTAGAGGATTTTCAGAGGTCTCCCAGCTCCTCCCTTGGATGGTCTCTAAGTGCCCAAGGAGGCTCCACTTTAATCAAAGGAGACCGGGAGGCTGGGAAACCAGAAAGAGCCTAAAAGAAGGGGCTTGATTGTACTGAAGCAACAGTCCTGAGAGCTGTCTGCCTGCAGGCTCTGCTGCCCCTTCCCTACCTCGGGCAGATCCCACCAGCCCCCTCCTGTAGCCCCCGGGCCTCCGGCATCGCACCTCCGAGCAGCCCGGGTGAGCGAGGCTCTGAGTCCAGCCCTGAGTCGGCCCACCGATGAGTAGCAAATTGGCAGAACGGGTGGGGAGACCCGGAAAGACAAGGACGGTGACCACAAGACCAATCAGCCAACATCAAGGCACCCTTGAGACCTGTCCGTGGGACCAGGCGAGCGAACACGTGGCTCAGATGCACGCGAGAGCAGTGCAAGGGGAACCCGGCCCAGCCTGGGACGGCAGGAGAGTCGCATCCGCAGAGGCCAAGGAAGGGGACACTGTGAGGCACAGAGAGCGCTGTTACACAAGGACAGACTCTTGTGCCACATTGAAACACTGGGAAGATGGCGGCCCCTACCGCTTCTTGTGAAATGGAAGAATCGCTTCGCTCAAGCAGGAAAACCTGGAATACCTAACAGTAATAAAACACAAGTACAGATTCGGGGACTGGGACGTAGCTCAGTGGTATGACCCTTTCCTGCAGTGCCCCAAGTTTCATTCTCAGAGCAGAAAAACAAAATTAAACTAAAAAAGTAGTCTCAGGCTAAAAATTACTCTATTTTGAATATGACGTTAAACCCTGGTCCATGGTAACTCTGGTGTTCAGATCTAAATTAATTATTATATGGACCAGTGGAGACTGTGCTACTACTTTTTCTGGTTTTGTTTTTACTCCTGATTTTGGAATGGCCCTCGTGGCTATGACCAGCATCATCTTAAACACCCAGGTCTGCCCAAGGAACACAGTCGCCATGTCTCGGTGCCCGGATGGAGACGGAGTGATTGGTTGGTTCACAGTGGTACACGCAGGCTCCAAAAAGGGTCCAGTCTCCCTCTGTCTTGTCCAGTATCCCAGTCTTATAAAGTAGATCCTAAGTAGAACTTACCTTTTTGAGGTCATCCTGGGAAAAGAGAGAGAAGCTGACACTAGCATGAACCCAGACTCCCACTTGGCAGGTGGAAGGACAAGGCATAGGAGACGTGTGACCCCCACCCCACCTTTGCCTCTCACCCCTTTGCTCTCTCTTCCCAGCTTGTTCCTTCTACTGCATTCAGGTAATAGATTATTACTTTCATGAAAGCCAGCCTGCTCAAAGCTTCAAAAATCTTGCAAGAAATTGTTATTGTGATTCCATCTTTCAAACTTTGCTGTGCTAATAATCCCTTTAGACTCATAAAGAGCTTACTGGAACCAGCACTGGAATTAATTGAATTTGTAGCCTCACCAAACAGAGACAGCAACTCTATTATTAGTATGACGACTTCTCTGGTAGGTTTTGAGAATTTTACACTCCTCATGTTAAAGGGGCAGTATCAAATTAAACACACAGCAGCCCAAACTCTGTATGTCCTCCTCCACAGTTCTTCCTGTGACTCAAAGGCAAGATAAAAACATGTGTTTATTTAATGTCTACGTATTTGTTATTAATGGCTCTGAATTAGGAATAACAAAATCATCTCATTCAGTCATCTCATTTTTTCCCCTTTTTTGGCATCTTTGCCTCCCATTACTATTTTTCTCTTTATGGGCAACTTATTTTTTGTGTCCTACTTCATTTTTTCTTTAGGAATATTTTCCACATTCTGAGTATTTATATGGTTTGGCTTCAGAACCTGGTGAAAAGAGTGCTTTTAAATTCTAGGGACGGCTCACTGGCATTTCTGCAGCAGACCAAACAGGATGGAACCAGAGACACCAGGCCTGAGCTCCGGCCCCAGCACCCAGACTCCTTCACACCAGCTTTTCCTTCATAACAAAATTATAACAGAAAGAAAAAGAGAAGAGAGGTGATTTCCAACATCTCTGACCCATTTCTAAGTCTCTATCTTTTCCGATTGTATGATGCTATTAAAAAAAACTATAAATATCCCTCTCAGCAACAAATCAAAAACAGTTCTATTGTCTAATTTACTATACTCCTTGTTATTGCTCTAGAGTCTAGGAAGATGAGAAAGACTTTTTCCCACAAGAAGACACTGTCTAACATAGTATTTTGGTAAAGATTTTTGTCCTTAGAACTTCTGTGTGTGTGTGTGTGTGTGTGTGTGTGTGTGTGTGTGTACATTTGGCATGTGGGATATACATATTTGTATATGGTGGAGGAGATGGTTATAGTGTGGAAGAAAAGAGTCGTGTTTTAGAGCACACTGTTCAATCACTACTGTTCCAGAGTCTCAACAGGTTAAAATATACTGAGGAAATGAGGAAATACACTTTGAGCAACATCAAAACTATGCTCCGTTCTTTTTTGGTTTTATTCCAGTACTGGGGATTAAATCCCGGAACCCTGCACTGAGCTATTTTCTCAGCCAACACTCATCCCCCTTTTTTTTAACGTTTTTCTTTGAGATAGGATCTTGCTCGGTCTCTAAGTGGCTCAGGCTGGTCTAAAACTTGAAAGGCTCCTGCCTCAGCTTCCCAGAGTACTGGGATTTCAGGTGCACACCACCATGCTGTTTGTGCCTCGTTCTTTACGGGTGCTCACAAATGGTAAATACAGTAAGTATATAAATCATCCAGTCTTACCAGCCGTGGACTTTGGAGTGGGGGATGAGAGGAGGTCTTATAGCTAAGTCTGGCTTCTTTATGTGTGTTAAGTGCATGCTCCAGGTAAGAGTAATAGAATTTTACGGTTAGAAGAATTATCAAAATTCTTCTAGTCTAACCTCTATCCCACGAACTCTTGACCAAGACTCAATGACTCAACCCAAAAGAGATAATCTTGTAGTGAAAGATTCAGGCACTCTGCACAAGACTGGGCCGATTAGAAGAAGGATGTATTTATTCCTTCAATCATTCAGCTAAATCTGTACTTCCTTGGTAAGGTTTGTAAAAATGGGAAAATAACATCCACGCCATAACCCCACTAAATTTAAAAGAGGGGAGCTGGTATGGATGGATAAAACACATCGTCGACATTTCCACTCCCACAGAGAGCGTAACCCGCATGGATTTGCTAAGAGAGGTGGCCGCAATGGATGGAGACGCGATCCTGGCTAATTCCACGTAGTTGCCCGCCCTCTAGTGGTAGAAGAGGAGATGGCGGCTCTCCAGAGCCCTCAGTCTGACGGGCTGAAGAAACAGGGGTTATCCCACCCCCAAAGCTTTGCCTGTCTCTTTGGGAACCTCAGTGCTAAGTTATAGCACAAGTTGTCTTATAAAGACTTCTTAATTAGAACATCTCGCTTGTTTATAATGACCACGGCACTCACAAAAGACCATATGTCTTTGAGACGCTGCTTGGCAAGGCTTCTCCAATGTTTACCAAATCTATTTTGTGTCCCGTGCTAATAATAGTCCAGCGGGTCCCATGGCAGAGCGGTGCGGACTGAGGACTTCTTGTTCTCCTATTACTCAGATTCCCGCCTTCAGAATGTGAAAGGCCTCTTAGTTCCTGTGAAAGGAATAAAACAGCTCAAAGTTTCCCAAATGCCGTTATTTTGGGAAACGTTTATTTCAAGGGCTAAATTGTAATCTTTTGACAAATCAACACTGAGCATTGCTCTGAACTTTTTGTCACACGCAGACTTAACTATTCTTTTAAAAAAAAGAACTCTCAAATGAGTACCAAGCCATTTTACTATAGCATCCATAATATAATTATGTCCTGTAGCATTGTAGCTTTTTAGTTCCGGAAGGGAGACTAGAGGTGAACTCGGATTTTAGAAGGCAAAATTGATGCTGAGGTTTAGAAGTAACTGGTCCAAGATCAGACAGCTGGATTTTCCCTACTCTACCAGCCTTGCCATACTGTGTGATCAGAATCAAATTGAGAGTGAGTTCCATACTATACTATCTACCACCAACACAAACTACAGAAATATCAGCAGTCATTTTGTTTCACTTTATTAACATGGTGGCAGCCGACATGCTCCATTTACCTTCTCACTCCTTAGTCTGATTTTGGTCATCCAGGAGGCCCAACAACTATCTGTCACTTTGGCACACAGTTTTGTAGCAGTTTATAAAGGTCTGCAAATTAACGGGTTAGGTTTGGTGTTGTGCATAATCCAAAAGCTATTTATGTGAATTTGGCGTAAATACGTGAATTTGAAAATCAACTGGACATTTTTGTGAATGCAGGCTACAGGGTCCATACGCATGGGCTCTTTCTTGCCTTGAGCTGTCACAGGGAAGAAAATGCCTTTAAGGATTTGTCTTTCCTTAATAGTGATGACTCAATAGTTCCAAGGGGCACAATCCTTCATTGCAACGTATTTTATATTTTGGGAAAGACTATTACCAGATTCCTATCACCGCTTGGGAAATAGTGCCAGTACAGCAGCTACTTATAAAGCGATTTGAAGTAGCCGATAGCAGGGAGAAGTGACCACTGAAAGTAACTAGTATACACTGACAGTTTAACACATGTCCACCAGTAGTCTAAACGGCTACAATTATCCCTGTTAATAAACTGACTCCACACAATAAGCTTATGGGGTAATTACCACAGATACCCCCACTGAACACAAATATAGCTTCACTTTCATCAAAGTATCTCCAAGTTTTTTTAAACACATTATCTCATTAATTTTAACAATGTTCCTGTGGGATAATTACATGCCTCATTTTGTATTTTCTTTACTAATGCTATGTTATACTACTCTTGACCCTGGGACTATGTTCCTAATTTTTAGTATCTGTCATTGTTACGGCCTTCAATTCCTTGAGGGCAGGATCTGTGCTTTAATTCTCTGAATTTTCCCATTATAAATAACTTTATTGTGTGTGGTGGGTGGCTTCTCTGAATTTGTTTCTTTGTATCTAAATTTACTACTGACGTTTTATTAATCAATAGGAAGGGTTTATGCCATAAAGAGCCCTTATTTCCCAAAGAGGAAAGCAGAATTTCATTGAAAGTTTAAAAAACAGCAATTCTACATCTGGGGATATAGAATTGTTTCCTTCAGCTATAAAAGTATTTTTGAATCAGCGAGTACTAAGGGAAAGTAATTGGAGAAAGTTCTCTGATGTGATTATGTACTCTTTAGAGACCCCCCAAAAAATGTCACAGTACATGTGCTGGCACCAGAAATTTTAACAAGAGCAAAGAGAGATGCCGAGTCAGCTCCTAAGAGGCAGGTCTGTAACTCTAGGAAATCTGAGTTGAAGCCAAGCTTAAAGGGTTGATATATCTCTCAGGTTTTGTAGAACACCAAGACATTCATTCCCAGGACACAAAATACTTTGCATAAAACAACTGGCCACACATACTACAATGCTATTTTTTAATCAGCTTGCCAAAAGTTCAATTTATTTTCCCACCAAAGTCCAAGCACGTACCTACCAACACACGGGTCCTGCCTTATACTTAGGATGTGGATGGTCTACATTTCCTGTCTTGGGAACAGGGAGAATTGTTTCATATTACACACTTGGCAGTGTCTATGTACTTTTAAATTCAGGATGAAAATGGGAAAAACTTAGTGCACATAATTTTATTCCAATGTGTATTTGTGTCTTCAGTCAATAAACCCATTTGAGTATCTCCCGTAAGAGAGTTCTTGTCTGGAAACCATCATTAAGAAAGCAAAATCCTGCCTCTTAAATACCTAGAGCTTACATCTACTCAAAAAGAAGCACTCCCAGCAAATACCAGGATAGCAGGCTGCAGAATATAGCGGAGCTCAAGGAGTCACAGAACAGCTATGGAGGTGCCAAAAAAAGAGTGTATCTCCAGCTACAGGAATCCAGATGGATTCCATGGAAAGGCTAAAATAATACAGATCATTGAAGAATGTTTAGACACTTAAATATGTGGATCTAGAAGATGATTTTCTAGGGAGAGTTAACCATGTAAATGAAAGTACATAAAAGTCAAAGCAAGGAGAATAGACAGGAAAATGTTCTGCTCAAAAGGAATGAATGGGAAATAGGACTGAAACAGTATTTTAGAGTCAGGCTCAATTTTTCAATCTACCTTTGTAAGTGTTTGTAGCCATAACTTAAGACTAAAAGCAGAGTCATCACAAAAATGCTACATCCAGGAAGAAGCCCACACTGTACATGCAAGAGAAGTTTAAATCATTCCAGGAGCAAGAGGCAGAACAAAGAAAAGGAATCTTTCCAACAAGTGAAATGCAAGTTCTAAGGATGTTAAGACAAACAAGGTAATTAGGACAAATGCTGCCTAACAGCATGCCTCTGTCTCTCGAGAGGTAGCAGCTGATGATACCAAGCTGAACTCTGAAGAACTTGCTGTGGGCATTGCACAAGGGGCACTTTGGCTCTGGCACTGTCTCTAAATGACTGCAACTGTACTGGTCCTTGGGGCACAAGGTCAAGACCCAGTTGTTTTTATCTAACCCTCTACAATTATAATGAGGAGGCTATGCGGTAATGGCAGATTATAATTTTGAGTGAACACACCCAGTGGTTGGCAGGATAACAAGAGTATCTTCCACTAATCAAACAATACAACACTGGAGTGGGGGATTTATCCCTCCCCCCAAAAATAAATTCAGTGCGATTTTCATTTGATTCTTAAATGGCTTAGTCTAGAGAGCAACAAAAGCCTGGTGCTAGTTAAAATGGGTGAACACAGTAAGACAACTGGAAAACAGTGGCAATTCTTGCTTAATGCTTTAGTTCAATATTCTTTTTTTCCTGAAAAACATTACTTGTTCAACCTCAGGGGTATAAAACATTTAATGTAAAGAAAAATTTAAAAATCAACCCAAAAAAAGATGAATAAGACTTTGAGGTGAACACGCCATCTGCACGGCCCCAGCCGTGGTCACTGCTTAAAGTTCACATGGATTCTTTTTAGCGCTCTTGTGTTCTGGAAGATTTCCTCTGGGTTTCAGAAAGAGAGATTGCATCAGTTTGAAATCACTTCCTCCCCACGCCGTTTTGTCCCCCTTTTGAAATCCTTGCTGTCACAGAAGCATTCCAATTTGGCCTACATGTACAATTTTTGGCTTCTATTTTTGTTTTCGTATTTCCATCTTCACATCAATATTCATTTATAAAGCTCACAGCTATTCAGTACCCGCTATGTGCTAGGTACTCACTGTGCTAGTTTGTTATTTCTCTATTATTCTCGCAACCCAAAATTCTGCAGATATTCCTACTGATGTATGTTATGGCTTGTACCTAGATGTCCCTCCAAAGCCTCATGCTGTCATAGGTGGGGCCTCTCAGAGGTGGCAGGATCTAGGGTGTGTGATTCTGGGGTCAAGGATGTGGTCAAGGGTTGATTTGTGCTGCAATGTTAGGATTAAGGATGCTCCCCTCCAGGTGCGAGTGCTGCTTGCCCTAAGGGTAAGTAGCCTGTACAGGATATAAGAGACAGAAAGAGGGTTGTCACTTGTCGTTTACTGTTTGCAACCTTCTGCCTTCTCCCCGCCATGAACCGTTTCTCCTCTGCACTGCTCCTCTGCGATGTTACACTGCCTTGGAGTCCATACACCCAGTTATGGACTAAAACCTCTACAAACTGTGAGCCAAACAAATCTCTTCCCCTTTAACCCTGGGTGTTAGGTATTTTGTCTCAGCAACAAGAAAAGTAACAAATACAACATAATTCACAATAATTTTTAAAAGTCATCTGGGAAAATAACAACACGTTTCACATTTTGCTGGAAGTTGTATCTAATTGGAGAAGGAGTGAAGAGAATATGAGAAGGGGGGACTGAAATACTAAAAGACAAAGGTGGCCGTGTCTCCATTTTAAAAACAAACATATTACCGTTTAACGGAATTTTTTAAACACATTCAATTCTACCCCTCTCTAGCTTCAAGCAAATAATTCTTGAAAACATGCATTATAGTGCTCATCATTACTTTATATTTCGGTAATCACTATACTATCAAGGATAACACTGAGTTAGCCTGAAATCTCTGCCATCAAGACAAGCAACAAAACTGCTTTTTCATGTCTACACAGCACGATATAAAATAAAGATCTGGCAGAGAGGTGCTCTATTTGTTGGTCAATGTAGAGGACAACATCAAATTTTCAAGATAAGCTGATTTTCAGCACAGATACAGTAAACTGATGACTCTGTCTTTTGCCTTTACAGTGTCAGAGCTCCTATTTGTCCTACTCATGTTTGAGAGCACATACATAGTCAGTGGATATTGGGTCTGCCCTTACGGCCAGGCTCTCATAGCTCTGTTGGGAAAAAAATGATCAGTTCCATTTTTTCTGTTTGCTTCCAAAAGACAGAATCAAAAATTTGGTATAATCAAGAAAAAAAAAAAGGCAGGTTTCACACGGATTAAAAGGGGTGAAACTATAAACAGCCAATTTTTTAAATATGCCACCGGAAACTGTTTATAAACACTTATGGAATACCTGCTGTACACAGCCCTGGGGGCAAAAATCGCATCTTCCAATCTGCTCGGCACAAATACATCGAGAGCCAGCAGTGCTCTGGGCTCCATGCCGTGCTCGGTGTGGGAGGCAGGATATCATCTTTGCCTGTGATAGGGCGTCAAGCTGATTGGAGACCGGGATGCAAACCACATTCAAAAACCATAAAAGACACATAAACAAAAAGTGCTGCAGGGATTCTGGGTGAGTATGCCAAGGCCCAAAAGACTGAGAACAACTTTGGGCACAACAAGAGACTAGAGCTCAGTAGATGAGCAGAAAGAACTCTCTACTCTGCCCCTCCAGTCACCTGAAAGTGACAGATGCTCTCCCTAGAGCTTTGTCTCGCCCTGTGATGAATTTCAAGATTCTTCTTTGTCCCCAGCTCTCTGGCAGGAGTGCCAGAGCCAAGCAGAACCAAGCTGGAGGAGGAGCAAGTGAGAAACTAGTGAGTCCAGTCGGATGAGAAAGGCTTTGGGGAGATTTCATCTGCTTGCCAGCGGAACCCACAAATTCTGTGTTTTAGACCTCCATCCTGAAGGCTGGAATAGGCATTTGCTACAGTTTGCTTGTGTTCCCCAAAAGCTCATGTTGGAAGATTAATCCCCAGCATCAGGTGTTAATGGTGGCTGGACCTGGAGCCTTGAGAAGATGGCTGGTATTAGATGAGAGCATGAGGGTGGGGCCCTTGGGATGACATTACCGGCTTTATAAGAAAAGGAGAGACTTGAGCTAGTAGCTCACTCTATCTCACCGTGTGATGCCCTGGGCCATGTTATGATGCAGTGGGACCCAAACCAGAAGGCGGCAATACTGTGCTCTCCGCCTTCCCTCCCTCCAGAGCATCAGCCAAATCAACCTCTATTCTTTATAAATCTTCCCGTCTGTGGGTATTGTGTTACAGCAACATGAACTGGACCAACATGGCATTGATACAATTTGGGATTGTAACAAAACTTAAAATATAAATTGCCAAAAAACATCAAGATAAGGGTTAAAAGTTCCAGTGCAAGCTTTTCAACCATAGCAAAACAAAAATAAATATTAAAATTGTGAAAGAGACAAAAAAAGACATAGACTAAATAAATGGTAGGAGAATCTGGAAGTGAAAAATTTTTAAGAAATGCGTGGGTAGATCTAAACACTGACTCACACTGATTCCAACCTAGGAGAGAAAATGATGAGAAAAGAATAAAGACTAACCTGCTTAGAGTCTAAGAAAGTGACACTGTGGAACCACCACGAAGAGGTAAAAAAAAAAAAAAAAAAAAAAGGAACATTTAGGATTTCAAGGAAGGGCCCAAACCCACAGGAAAAATTTTAATGCAGAACAGAATTCAAATCAAAAATAAAGGCAACGGCAAAATTCAGCCATCACTGTTGCCCCAACTATACATTTGTAAAGTGTTAAAAATAGCAAAGGAAAAGTTTACTACCACAAAACAAAATGTTTAAATGAGAAGAAACTCAAAGCCTACTTATCCCAGACCTGCAAGTTCTCTGCTCATCCCCAAATAAATTTGTTATCTTTGGGGGAGACAAATGGAAGCAAATGATAATGGTATTCAAAATGAAATATTCAAACAAAAAGGTGAAAACAAAATCCCTCAATTTAAATGTAACTGAGATAAAGCAAAACAAGGCTGTTGAGAAGCAAAGCACTCTTGAAAACACTTAGCAGCGATGAAGACTATGCAGATGGCAGACCACCGGAAGGCAGTAATTTCTGGTGGCTGTAGTGAGAAGTGCAAGAACTTGAATGGCTATAGCAGGATCTGTACCATATTCCGGGCCTTTTAACTTGTAACTCCAACTCCTATGGAGGGCGTTTCCCCATGTTGTAATCCTCCCTTTCCTTTCTTCCCCTCCTCTCGCCTCCCCTTCTCGCTCCTCTTCATCCTCGTCCTCCTCCTCCCCCTTCCCTCGGACATGCCCAAGTCCTGATGTCCGCACTCTGTCTGACCCATTCCCTTGAGGATATTTAGCTCTATCTTGCCCGTTCCCATTTCTATGCCAAATGTGTTCAGGATAATGACATTATATTCCAGTTAGCCATAATGCTCCTAAAAATTTAATTGATGAGTTCCTTAATAAACATCTAGGTCCAGAGAATGTGGTAAATGGAACCAGTATGTTTTGCTAAGATGAGAGAAAAAGAAAAGGACATAAATGTGCAGTGCTGCCAATGTATCAGCCCCTGCTGTTCTCGGCCCGATTCAGATGAAGTTGCCAAAATCTGATAGCCCTGGCTGTGCCCCTCTTCAGGGCCTGAGCAAGTCCCGACAACGAGAGGAAGCCTCTTAGTTAGGACACCCTGGCCAGCAGTGTACCCACTGGCACCCACGAACCTGCCAAAAAGTATGTGTCCAAACAAGTGTCTATCTAAGATCTGGCCAAGGACTGGAAACGGTGATGCTTGTCTTTCTGAAAGGTTGCACTGTGAACCTAAGAAAAGTGACAAACCTTCCCAGGCACAAACAGACCCTTGGCGACACAATGGCTCACAGCCTCGGCATGGTAGGCTTTGATCGTTCTCTCTCACTCCAGGGCATCTTCAGAGAATCCTTTCCGCTCCATGCTCCCCCCCTCTCCCTGCAAACTTTATAACCTCTCAGCTGTGCAGGCCCAGCTAGGTGTCTGCCTTTGTTTCCTCTGCCTGAGGCATGACAACCCCCGAGCTCAGGTGCAGAGCCTTCTCTCCAGGCGTGTTGTCCTGTTACACAAGTCCACCAACAGTGACCACATCATTTTATTTTCACTGCTGTGAGCCCACCTGGCTCCTGGCAATCCAGTTTTTGAGCAGTAATTTGCTCATATTGGTTTTCATCTCTGGGATTTGTCTCCTGACTCATCAGTCGTGCCCACAGAGTTCTCATGCAGAGGCTGTGCTCCCATTTATCTGGCATTGGCGACCCTAAACATGTCCTTTCAGATCGAGAGATACCGAGTCCTCACCCCAAGGAGAACTTGTCCTCATATGGACATGCGCTTATCACTCTCTCCCTTCAATGTCCCCTTCTTGTCTGCTTTACGAAGCCTCCAATCCCTTGCCCTACACTCTACACTTCCCAATGAAAAGTGAGAGGAAAGAATTCACATAACACCTTGGCTGCAATTCAGAACAAGTCCCAGATCAGATTCTCTGGGAGCAGGTGGTCAGGAGAGAAGGGTGAAGTGATGAAAGTCCTGTGTGCTTAAAAACTGGGTGGGTCATTGGCATGGTATTGCAGTAACTACTGCACTTGATCACAGATGTTACAAGGCAACAAGACCCAGGGGCACGAGCCCCCAGAAGGGTTGGATTCTTGTCTCAATTTGGAATCACTTTGTGACTTCACCTTTGTGAGCCCGTGTTTCCCCATCTGTGAAATGAAGATAATGTTACGGCTTGTTTCTGGATATCACGTCAAAGTCTCATGTGGTCACAGGTGGGGCTTCTCAGAGGTGGCTAGATCTACAGTATAGGATCCTGGGATTAAGGGTACGTGATTACTAAATTAATCCACACTGGTTGGTTTGGTAGAGTTCTGGGCGTGGATAATGGAATGGCCCACCCTAGGTGTGAGTGCAACCTGCCTGGATAGACTATAAAGGACAGAAAGAGGGCTGCTGTCACCACTTGCTGCTTCACTGCTTTGCTGTTGCTGCCTTCTGCCTGCCATGAACTGTTTCTCCTCTGCGATGCCCATCTGCCATGGCACCCTGCCTTGGAGCCAGCCAACTATGAACTGAAACCTCTACAAACTGTGAACCACAGTAAACCTTTCCTTCTTTAACTTTAGAGGTTGAGTATTTTGTCTCAGCAAAGATAAAACCAAAACAGACAACCTAGCCTCTAAGGTCTCTTCCATCACAAAAAGCTGTAATCTTGCTGATGTTTGAAGGAAAGAGACAATATATATGTACAGAGCCTCTGTGGTCACTCTGGAGGTGGCAGGCATCGTTTAATACATAAAAATAATTGTGTTAGTCACTTTCCTGTCACTGGGACAAAATACTCAACACTTGCACCTTAAGGAGAGGCTTAATTTGGCTCATGGTTCCAGTGGGTATAGTCCATGACCAGTTGGCTTACAGGTAGAAAAGCTACTTACTGCATGTAACCCTGGAAAAACAGAAGGGAGGAACCAAAGACAAGAATATACCATTTTAGACCAAGACTCCCAGTGACCAATCTCCCCCACCCAGGCCCCACCTCCTAACAGCACATTTTGCTCTGAACTCATCAGTGGATGAATCTGCTAAGGAAGGCAGCAATCCTCGTGATCCCATCACCTTCCAAAAGCCCAAGTTCTGAACACATGAAACTTTCGGGGAGATTTTAGGTCTAGCCATAACAATTGCCATGTATTTTGCTATTTATAAATCTATTCAATTTCTTTTAATTCATTCATATATTTTTCTAAATTTATTCAAATATGCTCTATAACCATTTTCTGGAAGACTTGAGCTTGGTCTCCAAATATCTGGAAGTTTTTCACGTGGATGCCCACTTCTTCAAGTAGAACTGTCCTAGACAAAACCAAAGGCAGAACTGAAACTAATGGGTAGAAGAAAAACTCAAGTTTAGAGGAAGCATTTTATTCTTTGGGGGATGGTCCAAGTCTAGAATCAATGGATGAATGAAGTAAAAGAACTGCTTGCCTGTATTTATTGGAATATTTAACCATGGGCTAGGCAAAAGCATCATACTGATACAGTTGTGGTAGGTGGCAGGCATAGAGATGGAGGTGTGGCCTATGTCTGTTAGTTATGGAGTCTCTGATTTCAGGAATATTCTGCTCTTATTAATACATTGCTTTCTGCTGAAGAGATCCCTGAAAACGAGAGCATTTGACTCTGTAAGTATTATTTGACAATCACTTTGCATTGACTCTCTTGGATAAAGGATCCTTCTCAACGCTTCTCACTGCTGCCTGCTTTGGCCAACAGCCGGTCCAACAAGGGGCTTTTTAGTGCTCAGATCAAAGCCTCCCGTGTGGAAAGTGCCCATTGTTCATTAGGGAAATGTGCCTTGCACCTGCTCCGCTGAGGTGTACTACTTCACTGTGTCCCTCTCCATTTCAGCAGGCTGCAACAAGATCACAGAGCCGGTCACTGTGGTGATGAAGGAAGCCACACTCTGCCAGTCAAAAGCTGGAGCAGCTGTGCCGGTCCTGTGTGAACCAGGTGCCTGCTGCTCCCCCAGGAGCCCACTGCCAAGCCTTGGCAGCGGGCAGACCAGCAGCTGCTCCTCCTGGTTCAGTCTTGTCCATTTCTCTCCTCCTCACCCCAAGAATCCAAATACAGCCTCCTGGGAAGCCTGTTACAAAAAGGAGGAAGGAGAACTTTGAAAGAGGGGGCTACAATTACAGAAAGTTGACCAAGGGCACAATAAAGCAGGAAACACAGTCAACGTGAGAACAGACTGCTTCCATATCATAAGCGGCATCATCCGCAAGACAGGAGAAACTCTGAGCAGAAAGAGGTCACAGCAATCACATAAATTGTTTATTGACCTTATATTGACATTGTTATTATCGAAGATCTAGTTTCGTAGATTTTAAATCCATGCCAGCATTGATCCAGATAAACCCATCATGACAAAAACAAACCACCTCAATTTAGATGATCAGGCAGTGCCATCTGCCAGGCAAGATGTTGACTTCCATGACTCTTCATGAATTAATTGGGACAGCAGCTTCGGGGAATAAGATTAGCACTCGATCCTGTGAGCTTTCCTAGTTTTAGTTTCACTCTGTGTGATGACTCAAAAAGCATTACTAGGCCACAAATGAATTGTATGCAGTTGGATCTTGAATTACACAATGTGTCTGCTTTTTGCAGAAAATATTTAAATACTACTAGGCCACTCAGCCAATTATCTGTGACCCTTGAACCCCACAGTCTCCTCATTAGATCCAAATGACGCCACTCAACGAGGTAGACCAGGAATAAGCAGCTAATTTGCCAAGGGACTTACTTCCTCCCTCAAAGGCTCTTGCTCGCACATGGCACTCAGGGACGTGGCAGAGTGCTACTTCCTCAGCAGTAACTCCTGGGCCGGAGGAGGTGGGGGAGGTGGGGTGAGTGTAAGCGGCACTGTTGTGCTGTGACTCATCCTCTCGCTGACTTCATTCACTTCTGTGTTTGCAGCCACTTGGACAGCTGTGTTGGCCATGTGAAGTCAGAGATGTTTTTTGTTCCAAAGACAGGAAAACGGGATGGGGGAGCCAGAGCAGAGGGAGACAGATAAAACAGTGTGTGCATGTATGGAGCCATAATTGCTGTATGACTTCAGCTTCTCAGCCTAGCTAGCGGTCAGCACATTAGTCACCAGTCCTCCGAGGACAAGACAAGCCGGGGTGGGTTGGGTGTGAAGGCCAGAGGGCCTGGCCACTGCAGCTCAGGTCTGGGAATGTTCCTCACTGTGATGCGCACAGGTGAGAGGTAACTGTTTGCAGCTAAAGAACGTGGTTTTTAGCTGGAAACTGGCGAAACTATTATGAAAATAAGTGAGACAGGGACCTTGCCCTCAAAAGTCCACAGAGGCACCTCTGGTTAGCTAGGGGTGCATGCAGCAGCCTGGGAGCCCAGAGAGGAGAGTCAGGTAGAATCACTAGAGGTGAAGCAATGCAAATGGAGCCAGGGCCAACACACCCTTCCTACAGACCCTTCCGCCAGGCCCTGAGCCCCACCTTGTCCTCTTCCTTGTCGCCAATCCGCACTCATCTTCTCCTTTCCCACAGTGGTAAATCTAAATGTCTGACGCGATCTCATGACTCCAGCCGAGCCTCAGCTGTCTAACGCAGGGTCAGCGAAGTGTGGCTTGCAAACTAAATTCCGCCCACTGCCCGCTTAATCAAGCAAAGTGTTGCTGGAATATAGCGTCAGTTTAAGATATGTCTGAGACTGCTTTCGACCCCCAACAAGAGTAGGGCAGTGGTGACAGAGACCCCCCTGAAGCCTAAACTGCTGAGTATCCGGCCTTTCAGAAGGACAATTTTCTAACTCCTGCTCCAATGCGTATCAGAGAACAGCACCTCTTACTTATGCAGACAACTCCCTCAGTGTTTTGACCTAACGCCTGCTAAACTGTCTACCTATTCCTGTCCCCATCCAGGCCTGTCCAGACTCAGTGGGTGGAGGAGCCGCCTCTCCTATTCCAGACCACTGCGACCCCTAATGCCGTCTGCTTTCTTCCCTTCCTGATGTCTTCTCTTGTGTCTTTAATCTAAAATTAGGGACTTGTCTTCAGCCTACACTTTACTCTTCCCTCTGCATCAGCACCTCCCTTCTCTGATAGCAGCGTCCCATCAGTATCTCTATGCTGTCCCTTCCTGCAACTTTTGACATTTATTTCCAACGGACTGTCAATTTCTGTGCCTAGACAGCCTCTTGAAAGCACAAAAGAACGGTGTCCACAACAAAACTCAGTATCTTTCTCAAGAAAACTTTTCCCCCTTTGAACTTCTCTGTCTCTGTTGCTGACACCACAAACCACCTAGAAATCTAGAAGTCAGTTTTTCCCTCACACTGTGCACACAACAGGACCCAGGTGTCACTGAATCTACCTGCTCAATGTACCCACGCCCAAGTCACGTCCAGGGCTCGCCGTCCTCCTACCGGCTCTCCACAGGCTTCCGCGTCTCTCCTGTGAGCAACTTGGGGGCTCTCAACCAGGATGCTCCCGCCCTGTCTACCACTCCTCTGGTCCAGCTTCCACACGCCTGCTTGAAAGTCCCATCTGTGTAAATCTGACTATTCTTCACTCCAGTTTTAAATCCTTTACTCCGTATTAATAAATATCTCTAATTATATAAGTTTTGATCTAATTATTTTTAATACGCAAAGAGGTAGGTGTTTATTACCACAAGGACTGCTTTAAAGAAACCCTAGACTGTCCTTCAAATTCAAATGAAAAGATCCTGGACCACAATACTAAAGTTGTATAAAGGATAAAGATAATTTGTGATATGAAATAACATAAAGGTTTGGAGAGGGAAAAGAGTTAACTTTTTATTCAGATAAAATAGAATTTTATAAACCTAAGACACTTCATATCAGCCACAAAGAAAATATCTATACAAGATGGGATAGTAATCAAAGCCTGTCACTAAACAACATCAAAGAAACAAAAGAAAACAACAGGAAAAAAAAAGGGAACAAAATTATAAGACAGAAAACCATTACTAAAATGGCTATAGTAATCCTTCTCTATTAGTATTCTTTTAAATGAAAATGGATTAAATTACCCAATGAAAAGTCACTGAGCAGCTGAATAGATTTTTAAAAATCCAACCACATGCCTAGTACAAGAGACTTACTTTACACTTAAAGGTAAAAGTGAAAGAATGAAAGTGGGTGTGGCATGCCTGTAACCCCATGACTCTGGGAGGCCAAGGCAGGATAGCAAGTTTGGGTCCTGACTGAGCAATTTAGCAACTTAGTGAGACAAGGTGTCATGTCTCAAAATTTAAAAAAAAGACTAGGGATGTAGCTTACCAGTAGAGCATCCCTGTATTCAATCTGCAGGAAGGGAAGGGAAGGGAAGGGAAGGGAAGGGAAGGGAAGGGAAGGGAAGGGAAGGGAAGGGAAGGGAAGGGAGAAAGAAAGAAAGAAGTGTTACAATTTATGTCTTGACATCCCCCAGAGTCATGCACTCATAGGTGGGGCTTTGGGCAGGTGACTGGATCATGGGGTCATGTTACCCATGAGTGGGAAGTGGAGCCTGGGTGGAGGAGGTGAGCCACTGGGGGCATGGCCTGGAGGGGTCTCTCTCCCTTCCTCCTCCCTGGATCCCTCTCTCTGCTTCCTAAATGCCCTGCAGTGAGCTGCTTCTCCTCTGATATGCCACCCTGCCTTGAAGCCAGCTGACTATGACTGAAACATCTACAAACCGTGAGCCAGGATAAACCTTCCTCCTTTAAGTAGTTGGTGTTGGGGGATTGTGTCCCAGTGATTAGAAAGCAACTAAGACAAAGGCTAAGGATATTTAAGATATCGCTAAAGGGATCAGTCCACCAGGATGATATAAAAATTAAACACACAATGAAAGTTATACATATATATATGCATGCAACATCAGAACACCCAAATATAAGAAACACTGACAGAACTAAGGGAAGAAACTGACAGTAATGCAACAAGAGTAGGATACTTTAAAACTCCACTTAAAATACTTGATTAAAAACTAGACAGAAGATCAACAAGGAAATATAGGATCTGAACAATCTGCACCAACAGACTTCACAGATACACACAGGCCACTCCACCCCGCAGAACAGACCACATACCAGGCTACGAAACAAGCATCTGAGATAATGGAGACGACTGGACTTATTGAGCTCCAATCTGCCTTCCACCACTTAACCTGAAGCTTAGAAGAAAATGCAGGAGCCACCCAGTACATGGGAAAAGAGGAAGACACAACAGGGAAATTCTAAGAAATCTAGGCTCTGGCCAGGCGTGGTGGCACATGTCTGTAATCCCAGCACTCAGGAGGCTGAGGCAGGAGGATCACCACCAATTCGAGGCCAGCCTGGGCTACACAATGAGTACTGGGCCACCCTGGGCTACAGAGCTAGACTCTGTCTCAAAAACAGAAAGAAAGAAGAGAAAGAAATCTAGACCTTGAGGAGAGGGAAAAGAACAAAGAAAACGTCATAACTATGGAATGGCTCACATGCTTTTAACTTTAAAAACTGAAATAAACAAAATACTGGAAGGACTTCAGCCAAACAGAAGTAAAGAATTCAGGTATAATGAAATTACTAGGTCCCCCGACAATGGGGTCCAAACCTTACGGCAAGTGCATTGTAATGAGGAAAAAACCAACTGTAAATAAATCCATAATAACTGGAGGCAGCACATTTTCCAGTTAGCTCTACCTTAGGGGAAGATTTGGAAAGGAATGGGTGAGGTGCGAATAACACAAACCATGCAGAAATAAATAAATAAGCCGTACATAAAAGAGTTAGTTCAAGACTGTGCACTGAAAAGAGCTTTCAGATCCAGCTACACATCGCTTCTCCGGCTGACTTTGTCCTGAGGAGCACTGAGGAAAACAAAGCCACGAAGCTGTGTGTTCTCGGGTCTCATCTGGTCTCTCCCGTCACTATGGCTTGGAAGAGACCTCAGGCACCAGGAGCCTACTCTGAGGACAGGCGGATGCTCCAGCTCTGATTTCTTGCTCACAGTAACCTAGGCAACTGCTGCTTGGCAAGCTCCTCTCTCTCCTGGCATCTACTTGAAAAGGAATCCGGGGATGGCAAAGAAGAACGAGAGGAGATGAGTTAGAAGTCACCCTAAATGTGACTTCGAATGACCACAAGGCCACTTCTCGAGGCTACAAAACGTGTCTAGCGTTTACTCCATCACAGCACATTTTCTTGACAGTATCTGTTTATACGCATATACCCATTTCTTCTGAGTACTATATTGTACTGTGGCAGTTTAGGCTGATACAGGGTAGAATACGGTGCAGTAACAAACTGAAATCCCAGCAGTGCAGCACAACAGTCCTGCAAAATCTGGTGTAAGTCGCCAGGACTTTCGTCCTCCAGCAATCAGGGGCCTGACTGCCCCGCCTTGTGATTGTCAGTTCGACATGATTTCTTGGCTCATCAGGCCTGGGAAGAGACCCGAGGAAGTAGCACACTAGATTCTAAATGCCGCAGCCCATGATTTGCATTCATACTATTTGCCCTCACATTTCAGAACTGGAACTAGTTACAGGCCGCATCTTCTGCAAGGGGCCGAAAGGCACAGGTATATTAGGAAGGAGAAACAGAACGTGATACGGGTAAGCGCAGGAAGCCCCCATCTGCCAATCATATCTGGCGTCATTACTCCAATACACAGAAGGTTCGTACTGAGTACTGAATAAAGGTTTGCTGAACTGTGTTGACTCAGCCTGGTGAACATACAGTAAGCCTTCCCAGAAGATGACATCAGGAAGCGGAGAAGAGTTTGTTTCAAAATCCTGACCCCCGAGGCAGAAGATTGCAAGTTTGAACCCAGCGTGGGCAACTTAACAAGATCGTGAGACCGTGTCTCAAAGAAAAAATGAGACAGGACTGGAGATGTAGCTCGGTGCAAAGGCCCTGGGTTCAATCCCTAATGCTCAAAGGTATCTGAAGTAAGAGAGAAACCAGGAGAGAGTTTTGTTAAGCAATTCAAACAAAAGAATTGGGAATAATCAATAGTATCGCATGCCACAGAAGGGATAAATAAGGTGACTGAAAACAGGCCATTCGGGCTGACAATTGGATTATTAATGGCTTCTCTGAAGTAGGCCAAATCGCATTATAGTAAGTTTTTAAGAAGGTTCTAAATTTCAGTGAGTTACAGTTTCATAGTATATTGCTCAAAAGAGATGGCAATTTGAGGACGTTTGGGTACTCAGATTTTTTAGCCTACTAAAATTTCTTGCCATGAAATATAAATAACTATTATTCATAATACACCGGCTGGGGATTTAGCTCAGTGGTTAGAGTGCTTGCCTTGCAAGTACAAGGGCCTGAGTTCGATCCCCGGCACCACAAAAAAAAAAAAAAAAAAAGAACTCTTGCTTGCACCATTTGGGCTGGGGATTTAGCTCAGTGATTAGAGTGCTTGCCTTGTAAGCACAAGGGCCTGAGTTCGATCCCCGGCACCACAAAAAAAAAAAAAAATACACCATATTCATAATACACCTACAATGTGCCTAGAACTCTGCTAAGAACTTTATTCACATCATTGGAAATATTTAATAACCAATCAAAGGTATTGTTATAATCTGGTCTCACAATGAGTACATACTGCATTGAGGAATAGACCCATTATATTCCACTCCGAAGTTTGTGCCCTTTCAATTACGTTACAATTTTATTTTCTAAAATATTCAGTGGTTAAAACTGTAACAATTAGATCTAAATCACTGCCTAAAGGATAAGATAGAATGGGTGTGGTGGCACATGCTTGTAATCCCAGCACTAGAGGAGGGTGAAGCAGAACGACCACAAATTCAAAACCAGCCTGGGATTTAGTAACTTAGTGAGACTGGCTCAAAATGAAAAAATTTTAAAAGCCTAGGGAAATAGTTCAGTGCAAAGGCCCTGTGTTCAATCCTTCATGGCACTGGCACACACACACACACACACACACACACACATACACACACACAAACAAAGAGTAAGATAATACTGTATGTCAAGGTAGAAGAGCTGTCTCATGTGGAATTAGACATTAGATTACCCTTTTCTCTTTAGCCTTAGAATCGGTCCATACCAAGGCAAAGCTATTTATACAGACATTCTGAATGATCATTCTGAAATTGTCCTCACCATGGAGATCAATATACCAGTATCCAAACTTTCTTCAGTTCTTTACTATTTTTCTTGCTTTCCATCATCTTGACCCTCCTTCTACACATGTAAGCAAATTTGGTCACCATAAATTATCTCCGCTACTGCTTAATCCACAGGTGTTTACTCTTTCACATAAAATTATGAAACAGGACAACATATTTGGACAGCTCAAAGTAAATTAACAATAAAATATATTTTTTAAATTTTGTAAGAAAAATGGTGAGTGATATATTTGGTTTGATTGCAGCTGAAATGAGAAAGTATCTTCAGAAAATTTTCTTTGGATCTGTAGGAAATTGCTAAGAAAGACTCAGCAATGCTATTTTAGCCAGAAAACTGGCTAAACAATTTGACAATAGTTCATTTAAAGCACTCACAGAAAATAATTCTTATTCTCACCCCTGGTCAGTAGAGTCCTACAGATCTATGGTCTTAAATTGTTTAAAAATCCTGAAACTACTAGCCAAGAGAACTTTTTCTCAATTAATCCTTAATGAATCTTCCCTGCTATTAAGTCCTTCCTTGGCTAGCCCATCTAGAGTACACAGGTGATGTACTTTCTATATGTGGCTTTTTATTCTTTCTATATGTGGCTTTTTATTAAAAAACTCACTGGACTTTCTGGATGAGGGATACTGAAGCATATATTACACCTTGACCTATTCAGAAACATAAGCAGTTTAACATTTATAAATTTCATTGTGATTTTCATTCCAAATGTCACCAGGAATTTCAAATATATATACAACTATATATATGCATATATATGTATATGCATATTGTTTTCCCAGAGCCCTAAAATCAAATGCTTATTCAAAGTAAGAAATATGTCATGTGATTCTTCAGGGATGGATGTTAAATAACAAATAACAAGCACCATGGAATACTATATATATCTTTCATTTACTAATTTAAGAAATCTTTCTTGAATGAACACTTGAGCTATGCAAAGCACTGGACTATGTGCCCTGGGAAAAATACTCCTAGCATTCAGTGCATCATAACAGAGCAGAAAAATAAAATGAAATGAATGGATTTGCATGAATAATATAAAGAAATACATCCATAGGTGCAAAATAACCTAAGAGTCTGGCGTCAACTTCTGGACACTATCTGTCATCAAATTTATAAAAGAAATACAAGAACCTCTTGATAAATTGCTTGCTTTTGCTAACAGACTAATCGCAGTCAAAACTTGTTCTGCTGTGAGTCTCTGATGCTTTTCTCCCCTCCATCCCACACATTTTTATTGTACTGCTGATCCCTAACCCAGCCCTGTCTCCCTATTTTCAATGAATAGATTCAACTTTTAGTTAATGAATAGACTCAACTTTTAATTCACAGAGAAAACAGAAATCATTGTCTTGCATCTAATCAGCTTTCCCTTCTTCCTTTTTTCCAGTGAAGGGAGCATCTCAACCTCAATCGAGTTCAACCCCTGTCGATATATTCTGGATCCACCCAGCTGCTCTGGTACTTTCAGACTCTACTTCTTAGGTCATCCCTTCTCTGCTTTGGACTTAAGTGTGCAGTTTAAGATACTTAATGCTGATGGCTAGTCCTATCACCAATGTTCCCAGCCACTGTTCAGCTGGTGGGAGTTCATTTTGCACAGTCTCCTAAGGTTGATTTGTATCTTTGTAGGCACCTGCCCAACTTCATTCCATCATGAGTACTTGACATTTTACCTGCTCGCCCAATATATTCTTTTGTGTAATTTTAGAATATGCCTTGATGTTGACTTTTCTAGATCAATTTTCCCTGGTACCTGGTAAGCCTTTTAAATATGTAGATTCATACTTTGTTTTCTCATATGTGGAATATGTTTTTTAAATATGTGTCCTGTTCTTCTAGATTTCCATTTGTACATGTCTGATCTCTGCGACTCGTGTTTTATTTCTATATTTTGTCTCTCATCCTTTTTAACTCTGTATTTCTTGTTTACACCGTGCACTTTTCTCGTGTCTAGCTCCTTTTTATCAGATTCTACTTTCAGTGGTAACTTCTCTTCCTTGGGCTCCATCTAATTTAGTCTTTGCTTTTGAAATAATTTTGACTTTTTCTTTTATTTCTTTCATAACATCTGCCAAATTCCATTTTACCTCCTTTAATTTGCTCATTTCCTTCTGCTGTGCAGGGCTGAATCCCTGCAGTTCTGCTTCGTATACTTTCATCATTATCCCAGTAAGTATCTGTATTAGTATTTGTAGAGGGTTTAGTTATAATTTTTATCTGATCCTTGATAAGACCTTTCCAGTGCATTTATTCATCTATAGGAAAATCATCCTATTCTTTTCCATCTTAATAGATTTCTGTGCACATGTTGTGCCGACTCATTCTTAGTTACTCGTATTTTTTAAGTCAAAACAACAAAACTTGTACTTTGAAAACTCCGGGTACCAGATGTATAAAACACATTTGTAATATTTCATAACATTTCTTCTTGGGTTTCTTGGAGCACAGCTGCCCCCAGTTGTTGTGAAGATTGTCCACTGTACAAACCCAGCCAGTGTCATTCACGTGGACCACAAGGTGAACCGTGTTCCTGAGTCGTGCTTGGAACCCGCCTTTGGGAAAGTAACAAAACACTAGTTCGTTCAAAGCATGAATTGACTGGCAATAGAGAAGTAAAGGGTAGAGGTAACAAACCAGAAGGGAGGGAGGGAAAGAAAGGGAAAAGGAAAAATCCTCATATTTGAATGAGTTTGATTTTCCCAGACCAACCATTTACCAAGATTACTAGGCAGCAGAAAGGAAAAATTAAAGACTTTCTGCCTTCCAAGCTCTATAGGGGCTCCCTCCTCTGTTGCAATGGACCAGTTCCTCTAAAAATGATGTTGCCATACAGTTACATTCCCTTTGGCCTTACAGTTTAGAATAGCTTCCACCTATGTGATCCCCTGGTTTCCTCACCAGCCACAGTCACCCAGGGCAAATCTCTTACCTCTCCCTGTAGCACCTCATTTTTGGTTGATGCATTTTTGCTCACATTACCTGTCTGCCCCCTGCATGCTCCCCAGGCCCTCTCGTCTCCCTGCCAGGCAAGGCCTTGGTCCAGCTCATCTAGGATGAGCAGCATCCCAGTCTGACCAGGACTTGGGAAGTGGTGGAGGTGGGGAAGTCCTGGGACAAGAGGCTTTCGGTATGGAAACCAAGAAAGTTCCGGGCAAGCTGGGATGAGTTGGTTACTTTGCACTCATCCTCGTTCACTGCTCAGAATGGTCCTATAATGGTTGAGACCTAAAATGTCCCCAGAGGCACATAGGATGGATTCACATTTGATGGCATTATTGAGAGGTAATGGAAATTTAGGAGGTAGGGCCTATTTGAAGGGATGAATTAATTTTTTGTTACTTCCCCAAGGTGGTGTTCCAAGCAGACTTCAGAGCCATGGAGGTGTGACTTTGGGAACTATATCTTGTCCCCAGCCAGTCAGTCTCTCTCTCTCTCTCTCTCTTTCTCTGTCTCTCACACACTCTCTCTCCCTCTCTCTCTCGCGCTCTCTCTCTCTCTCTCTCTCCCCCCCTCCCCCACCCTAAGGTCAGCAGTTTTCTTCCACTATGCTCTCCCACCATGCTGTTCTGCTTTGCTACAGGCCTAAAAGCAATGGAATCAGCCAGCCATAGACTGAAATCTCCGAAACCATAAGCCAAATAAATCTTTCCTCCTTTAAGCTGCTTTTTTCAGGTATGTTATCACATCAACAGAAAGCTCACTAATACAGTGCTCTTTCCCCTCCAGAAGGGAACATTACTGTATTTTCTGAGATTCACCACAGCTGATATCTTCCCTGCCGCCCTTCTCACTGCCCACCACCATTTACCACACAGTTCCCTGCCAGCCATTGCTCTCATATGCTTTCTTGTAGTTCAAGAGTTCTCTGGGTCTCGTGCTTTCACTGAAAATAGAATTTGTGGATTTTTTTCCTTTCATTTTTGTGCTCCATATAATTTCCAAGAAAAGCAGAAAATGGAGATTAAGCCACTACCATGTTTCCTTGGGACTCAATAGATGTTTTTGTTCTGTTGTCCTCATCAAGTTCCAAGTTGAGGAGCCTATTATGGCTTGTATCTTGATGAGTCCCTAAAGTCTCACGTGCTCATAGGTGGGGTTTGGGGGAATGACTGGATCTTGGGTGTGCAATACTGGATTAGTCCACTCATTGATTTAGCACAGTTCTGGGTGTGGATAATAGGCTTACTATAGAAGGAAGCCCCACCTGGGTATGGGTGGCACCAACGAAGAGGCTTGCAGCCTGCATGGAATAAAAAGAGAAAGAAGAAGGAAGGCTCACTGCCTCCTCCCTTCCAGGCCATGAGCTGTTTCTCCTTTGCCATACGCTCCTGCCGTGCCGCCCGCCTTGCAGCCAGCTGACTATGGATTGAAACCTCTACAAACTGTGAGCCAAAATAAACCTTGCCTCCTTTAACTTCTAGGGTGTCGGGTATTTTGTCCTCGCCATGAGAAAAGTAAACAAGACAGAGCCTAACTTCTGTATAATTGAGTTTCTTGACCAAATGAACTCTGAAGTTAAGACTATGATACTCAGAATAAGCAGACATTGTCAGAAAGGCCCCATACAGAATGATAAGCCAACTAGATACAGTCCAAGCCGTGTGTTCTATACAATACAAAAGCACATTAAAATACATATTAAAGTACATGTAAAACACACATAATATCAAGTATATATTAAAAATTCTAAATGTATAAAATAATAGTATACATAATATAGAAAGTCCTGATAAGAAATTGGAATGGGAATTAAATAACAGCCTATGTAAAGTATAGGTAATTCTTTCATCTTTAAGTAAAAACAATTGCTTTTCCTTGATTATGACCAAATTCAGCAAGATAAGTATTAAAAAAAAGGCAGAATAAATGCTCTTATGTGTAAAGCATTGTAATAGATGCTGTTACATGAGTTATTTTACTGCATCCCAACAACTCTTCAAGGTTAGTGTAATGAGATTGAGTGCCAGAAAAGTTTAATACCCAAGATCATTCATTTTACAAATGCTAGAATGTAAACCTGGGCATCTCTGGGCCCAACACTCATCTCTTTTGGCTACAGTGCTCTGCTTCTTTTCAATCCAAGAATGGAACCACTGGAGGTTCCAGGCATGGAAAGGAAACCTTGAGGGAGACAATAACTTAAAACACGGAGTGGGGAGAGTCATTCTGTTCCAACCAGATGTGGCAAAGCTCAAGTCTAACCGCAGCAGGAACACAGAGGGAGCAAGGAAGTCAGCAACCATATTTATTAACATTTCTAATGCAATTGCTTCAACAAGCTGGAGAGACATTCAAGACTTGAACAACTCAGTGCATCTGGTTGCATCCCCTGACAGTAGCCCATTTTGACGAAGTGGGAATTAAATTCACAAATGTAAGAAACTATAATAGTTTATCAAATTTCTTCCTGCTGTTATGAAAAATAATGTTGTGATAGGGAATGAGATTAAATCCTTCAAAAATCAAATTTAGGTTAAAAACAAGACAGAGACTGGCAGGCTAACTGGCCTGCCAGAGGGAACAGACGTATCAGGTCTAATTCCTGGGAAACAGTTTGTGGAAAGAAAATCTGATTCTTCATGTCACTGAAAAGTTATTAAAATTAGAGAAGTTCCAAACATTTGAAAAATGGTAAGCTATAGCCCCTTCCCAAATCACAGACATAATGCATTCAAAAACTCATGTGCTCAGCATGGCATCTTTGAGATCATCTTTATCCCAGAAGACCCACACAGAGACGCCCCCCCCCCAGTGGTAGCAAAGGCCAGTGCATGTTTAATCTTGGCTGCTGTGAAGTTCCCCTACAAGTGGGAATAAATTGGAACTTGCAAGCCTTCGGCATATAGAAATTGTACTACTAAGGAAGCTAAGTGTATTGAGCGCCATGTGTAGATTTGACCAAAAAATATTTCCCTGCACTGCCATAAACCTAGATTTATCAATTCCCAACTATTCTAATAAATTATTCAATAGGAACTCAAGCATTAAACCTTTATATTCACACTGGTGCATTTGGGTTCCACTAATCTTTTTCTAATGACTTTAGCCTATACCGACCTCTTCTTTCTATGAAAAACTATTCCTGTGGATTATATCATTTGATCCTTGTTTTTTGTGGTTGTTCACACAAGCAAACTTGGATGGAGGGTGAAATGCAAAGTATGGCATATGCTGGAGAAGGGAAAGCCTTCATGAGCATCCCCACCGTGGACTGTGGGCAGCCGAGGTTTACAAAGAGACACCAGTAACCTGAGAGAGAGGAGGGCAGAAGCCTATAGAGAAATGTCAGCTGGTGTGAACACTGAGCTCAAGGCCACTGGTACCTGTGTGGACATCAGAGAAAAAAGCATACTCCCCTGCCCAAAAAGGTCAACCACAGGGACCCACGTGATGACAACCGTCAAAGTAAATTTAACTCTTTCATCTCAGGAAGGAGTAAAAGAGTACATCAAAGACAAACACATTATGTCCAAGAAAATAGAAATCAAGCCCTGGTTACATATCTAGGCCACAGAATTGAATGAGCTATCTTTTCTCCATTCAATTTACTCCATCCTCAACTTATTCGTCATTGTCTCAGGTTGCCAGGTTTAAGGGAGAAAATTAGCATTTACAAATGCTGTGAGATTTTCTATGAGTGATGCGTATCATTCCATTTTCATGGTTTTAAGTTCAAAACATTAATAACACTTCTGTTAAATGAGCAAAAATGCTAAAGAACAGCCAAGTCAGAATGTGTGGAAAACAATTTTTGCCCTTAAAAAGTTTAATCATCACAAGGACAAATTCTGAAGATGGATGCACTGTGAAAGAGTCAGATTACAGCAGACTTTAATTTTTCTCCTTATTGTTTTTATTCTCTCTGGGCCATCTCTCAGCTTTGAGGGCAGGCAGTGAATTCAAGACTGTTAAAATCAAAATCATTCTGAATTCTGTGTGACAGCTTTACGTCCAATACTGAAAAACTGAATTGCAAGGCTGAGAGGTTCCAGAAGAGCCAGTGAGAAAGACTCAGCCAAGGTAAATAAGGGAAAGCTCTTTCGCTTTTATTGAGATCAAAATCTGTAAATGTTCTAATTTTTTAAATTATATGTCTAACTGGTTACACTGAAGCTAGGTAGAAGAAGAGCAAGAGCCCTGCGGTGGCCTAAAACTGTAGTCAGGAAAATGAGAGTGTGCCTCTATTGTCTCCAAAATGGTTTTTGTTTAATGTTCTCCCATTTGTTCAACCAACATAAAATGTATTGCCCATGTGGCAGGGATAAAGTAATCTATCTATACAGTGATAATTAAGATACTAACTTTGAACCCAAAGGAACTTATAATTTGTTAAAGAGGAAAATCTAAAATTCATATTATAATGGAAAGTGGTAAGTACAGGCAGATCGAGACTACTAATGTGAAAGTCTGATCCAAGACTCTAGATATAAATTTCAACATTTGTTTTACTACATGAGGCTCAGTCATTGAATTTGTTGGCAACTGGCTTGCAGTTTTTCTAGCTGGAGAGGAAGACACACCCTTCCAGGACACAACCTCAGTGGTCCACCTCTAACTCGCCTCCTAAAGGAAAGTCAGCCATTGTGTCCCATAATTCGATCACCTTCCAAAAGCTCTGCCTCTGAGCACATGAGGCTCATAGGGGCCATCTAGATATAAACCATAACAAACATGTACTGGTAAAAAAAAATTTTTCAGATTTTCACTTGGAAGGGGAAGGGAGGAGATAAGACAGGTCTAAAGCACAGAAGCAAAATTGTACTGTATGACTGAGTGGTAAACACATAATCTCTTTTTGTACTGGTGTCTATATTTATATGCATTAAATATTCTACAATAAAATGAAAGTTGTGCATACATGTATGTATATGTGTGCATATATACATACACATGAGACCTGTGTTATATGTAAGACTTTAACTTACATATATGTGACTTTAACAGACAGACACACATATGGTATTGATCACAACAATACATCTGTTTACTTGTTGTCACAAAAATGTAATCTCTGTTGCAGTGGAGAGGTCATTTTGTTCACTGCAGTCTCTCAAATCCCTAGAATGTTGTCTTGGCCATCATACACACTCAATAAGTAACTGTTGAGTGAGTGAGTAACTGAATATTTGGACCTCCTGATATTTTAAGCTTTTTAAAAAAAAAAAAACTCTCCATTCTTTTTTTCTTGACAAATAATAATTGTATATTGGAGTACAAGGTAGTGCTTTGATAAATGTTGACAAAGTGGAATGACAAAATCAAGATAACAAGAAATTAACTACCTAGATATAAGACCAGAAACTTTGAAACTACTAGGAAAAAAAAAAAAAACAGGAGAAACATTTGAAGCCAAGGACTGTCCAATGGAGGTCCAGTCCTGCTTGACCTAACTCCAGTTGTTTCTGTCTCTGGTATCCACAATCAAAGGGCCGGATTCCCAGCTGCGAGAATCTGAATAGCCTTGTCTAGGTTGAGCACCCCTCACCCCAGGTCAGGCAAGTGGAGTTTGATTACATAAAGGGCTGGTAAGTATGTGAGCCATACACCCCTGCCCAATAACAAAACAGAAGGAAGAAAGGTAAAGTGGAAGGGAGAGAGAGAAGGATAGATAAGAAATGAGAGAAAGAGAAAATAGAGAAAAGAAGGAAGGAAAAGGGGAAGGACGAAGGAACCCTTGTGAAGTGTTGAGTTCTGCATTCGTCCCGTTAGTAGGCTGGCAAAAATAACAGACATTCATAATACTATACAACAATTTTCTCTGGATTTTTAAAACGTGTTTAGAAAGGAGAGATTGCATTAGAGTCAGAATCTTAAATCAATTTCCCAGGGTTAGTTGTCATTGCCTTTATTGACGTATTCTCAGGAGAGCCAGCCCACAAAACAGGCTGAAGTTTTCCTCAACAAAGGGCTGACCCTGTTCTAGACCACATCCGAATGCTGAGTGGGTCAAGTATTTGAAGATGACATTTTAGAAGGTCTGATTCTTCAAAGCCTAAATAGAAATTCTGGAATCCCGAATTTCCAAATTTATAGACTTCTAATCATGTATATCATATTAAAAAGATGGAAAATTCTAGAAAGATCCTTGGAAGTAACTTACCCCTCCAAGACTTGATTTCCTGTCTTTCAAAATGGGTTCAGTGGTACTGCTTATATTACTTTGTGGTTACTGTGAAGATTAAAATAAGGTTAAAATTTAAAATAAGATTAAGCGCCTTAGAGTAGAAGTCTACATTCCCCTATCTCTTTTCCCTTAGAGCCGGGGAAAGCACTATGAAAACTTCCTCTGACTGATTCTATATTTAAATATGTGTGTATATTCCAACACATACGTTTCTGTATCCTTGTACATAGGCACAAAGATATATACTTATACATATATATTTACATTAGACACAAAATCTACACAACACACTGCATATATGATGATGATCCTACAAACCTATAATGGAGCTGAAACATTCCTGTCACTTCATGACATCATAGATATCATAACATCACTGTGCAGTGTACTGCTTGTGTTTGGTGAAGATGGTGTAAATCTACTCTGTTGCCAGTTACATAAAAGTATAGCACATCCGGTTACATACAGTTAAAATAAATGACTATGTCACTGGTTTATACATTTACCATACTATATTTTACCATTATTTTAGGGTGTATTCACACTTATTTTTTTAAAAAGTGAGTCTGCAGCAGCTTCTCACATCTCATGTTTTCTGCACTGAGTCACTGACCTCCTTCTAGGCTTGTGTAAGCACATTCTCTGATGTTCACACAACGATGAAACTGTCGAACACATTTCTCAGACATATCGCTGTTGTCTAGTGACAGCAGACTATATTTACTACATGAAAAGTCAGTCAAAAGAATTTATATATAACACGTTTATTATATGTGTGTGTATGTGAAGTCTTAAGATTTCAACTGTATTAAGAAAAATCTCTCTTAGTTACAAATACGAAACAACCCCTCTGGCTGAAGTTGTAGAATAATGAATGCTAGTGAAAAGGTATTTCACTAAATCAGACACGCATGTTTAAATACCACATAGTTTCTCTGGTGTGAGAAACTGAAGTGTAAATAAAGACTAAAATGTATTATATTGGGAAAGGGAAGAAAATGTCCAAATGGGAAAGGGAACAAGGGAGGGGGAAAGGAACAGAGGGACAAGAGAAATAAGAAATGGAAGGAAAAAATGGAAACAAAGCTTTTGTAAATAGGGAGGGAGGAGGGTATGAGGGGAGGGGAATGGGAAAAAAAGAAGCAACAAGATATATCATGTACAGGTACAAATCCCCAATGATGAATGTTATCAATATGTACATCGAAAATGTACCATTAAAATGAAATTTAAAAAAAAAAAGAAAAGGTATCTCACTTTTCCTGACAACCTCAACATATCTTCAGCAGAAGCAAGTCTTCTTTGTACTAAAACAATCAAATGTCATAATTTGACTGGAACCAGGGGGTCTTGGGATGCAGGACTACTAGTGTTAAACCAGGGAAGTCCTGAGTAAGTTGGGATAAGTTGATCACTCCCCACCTATCACCTAAATCCCTTGAATAAAGGTGAATCGAGGAAATTGCATTGTCATGAAATCCTGACTCTAGAACTTGTCTGTTTTCGATAAAAAGAGGTTAAACTTCTGGGGAAACTTCAGGCTAAAAATCTGCAAGACCGTGTGCTCTGCTGCTTCTCAGAAATAGGCTGGTAATTCAACTCATAAATGCAATTTGACCCAACATATATATTGAGTAGCTTTTATGAGCAAAGCAGTATGTCAGTCATTGAGGATAACAGATGTCTTTAGGTTACAGTCAAATATTCTGGCATTTCACAATAGACTAGGAAACATGGTGTCTGAGTTAGAACTATACAATAATATAGCATATACACATATGTATGTCAATATTAAGTAACCAGACCACATTATACTCTAATACAACACAAACTATAATGAATTTTGTCATGCTTTCTCAAGCAAAAAAATCAGTATATAAGCCTGAAGAATTTCTCCTACTTATTTGCTTACTTATCAAACAAGTTTTATATAATAGTTTAACAAATTATCATTACAAAAATATTCTAACTAAAATTGGGATATTTGTAGAAAACCTAAAACGAATAGGGAGTGAAATAATAAAGGCCATAATTAGGGTTTTAGGAAGGAGGCTGACAGGATGTCCTTAAACAGCCACCCTGAATACCAGCAGAATGCTATTCTTCAGGGAGACCTGCTAAGTTCCACTTTACAGATAATGGAAGTAAATCTTGGAAAGTTTCAGAAAAGGCAATGTCACAGTTCATCTTAGCTCTGACTCCCAAGCCCATGCTGTTTCTGATAAACCCTGCTACCGCTCAGGGAGGTAAGGTTGCCCACAGAGGTGTCACTGCAGACTGAAGAGCAGAGCCATCGTGTATTCAAGACATGACTGGTTCAGTCAGGGTTTGGACAGAGCATGAAGAAGCTGCAAGCTGTTGCCCACTTCACCTCGGGTGTGAATGAGCTCACAGGAGCTGCTCCACCTGGGCACATGGAATGAATCACAGCTGCAGTTTTGTGGGAAGACTTTATGCAAGAGTGAGCTGCTGAATACCATCAAACACATCTAGAAAAGGGCCTGAGAAACTATCACGTTTCAGATTGATAACCCCACCTAGCACTTCAGGTTGTTAATTCTGTATTGAGGAAGAGGAAGCAAAAGAGGAAAATAAGAAAGAGAAGAGGAGAAGGAGTAAGAAGAAAAAGACAGGGAGTAGTAGAAGAGAAAGACCTACCAATCTCCCCAAGTCTATTCTATATAGTTCCATGAAAGATGCCCTGTGAGCTTTGATTTTTTTTTTCTTCTAATGGGTCACAGTATTTGAAGTCAACATTTCAAGAAATCTGGTATTTCAAAGACAAACATGAAAATCCAGGATGCCAAATTTTCAAGTTTTATGGACATTCACTTATTTGTATGATACGGAGACACTGGAAAATCCGTCAAAGGTATTGATCCTAGAATAGATCCAATTTGGATAAAACTGAAAGACATTACCCCAAGTTCTCCTTATTAGAGCTGAAGTCCATATTCACAGATGCAACTTCTCTTTTTCTAGTATTTAGAGATGATTGTTCTCAACTGAGGTTGGGAAACAGAAATAATCAGATTCTTAGAGCAAACACCAAGAAGGTTTCGGCATGTACACAGCAGCGCTCCTTCCTTTCCAAGGCACACCATCCGGCTAGATTCTAAATGAGGCGGTACTCCGACAGGATTGGCATCAGCCCCACCTACCCCTGGAGGAGTCCAGTTATTAAATTATTTTTTAAAGATTCATCTTCCCCAAGTCTTTGGAGGCAGTACAGCTGGGAGTCATTAGCTGTAATCAGGGGGCAGCCGACAAACGGAGGAAGCTGTGGGTGAATGCTCCGTCTTTCAGTAGCAGCCATCTGGGCAGAGGGAATTTGGTTTTCAACTCTAGCGGGTGGGGGAAGTTATTGGGATCTTGTTATATTTGGACTTGACTTCAGACCCTAAACTAAGCTCTCTTTTTTCCCTGAGGTTTGTCTTCTGGAAATGGGAGTAAAAGATAGCAGGAATAAACTAGTGGACATCTCAAGGGACAAATGGTCAGAACAGAAGGCAACCCAAATAGAAAAGCCAGACACTAACTGGTTGGGGGCATTCTTATTTCTGGCTTGGAGTTTTTGAAAAGTGGGAGGAGCTCATCCCTCTGTGAGATATTTCCTTTTCTTCACCCTTCCTCCGCCTTTCCCAAAGATAAGCACATCTCTTCCATTCCAGAAGATAAAACCATGCTTGTCTTTCATGTTTTCAAAAGATAATGACCACTTTAGCCATGTCTTAAAATAGAGAAAGCACTTCATTTTTCATTTTACTCTCTCTCTCTCCTCTGAGGATATTGGCAATATGATTTAGTATATCATATTGAGGCCAAAAACCCGAGTTTGATCATGGTTCTGCCCCCTTCTCCCTGTGGCCTTAGCGAATTTGGTCAACTCTGGGCCTCAGCTCTCCCATCTTTAAAATAAGAACGGTGACAGAGAGCTTGTAAGATTGCTAGAATTTGTGATGGTGTGTGTTAGGCATCCTCGGAATACAGCAGACATCTAATAATTGATAGCTATTTTTGTAAGTGCCATTTATATCAAACTGTTAATAAAAGTAGAAAAACTTACCAACTCATTTCATAGAATATTTGAGGGCGAAATCTCCAGTGCTTTAAACACTGGTCAGACCTCCAAAGCTGAGCTTCCTAAATTACATATCTACGGGAGCAAACACCACCCATAGATGTGTGTGTTTGGACCTTATAGGATTTTAACTCTTTTCGCAATTATTTTGAACATCTTAAAATGCGTATTTCACATTAAAATATATATTTCGGCTTCACTGGAACATTAAAAGTTTGGCAGGGGCTGGAGATTTAGCTCAGTGGTTAGAGTGCTTGCCTAGCAAGTGCAAAGCCCTGAGTTCGATCCCCAGCACCAAAAAAAAAACTAGGACTCTCAAAAGTTTGGCAAGCCAGTGCTAATATTTTTGAATGACAACACAAGGGGAGGGATGAATGGAGATGATCCCTTTTAGATCAGGACATGCAATCCTGAATTTGCCACAGGTCCCTACCTTTGCTGTGAAACTCTGACCCTACTTCACGAACCTATCCTGCCTAGCCCCTGTAGGCACCTAAATCTGTGATTCCCTTCTCTTGCCCTTTGCTCCCAAGGACAGATGACTGAGAATAAAAGAAATACCCAGGTGCTTCACAAAGGGTATAAAGATAAAAGCAAAGCGTGTGGCCTCTTGATTAGACCATGGATAGACAAGAACCCAGATCCTCTTCCTTGTCAGTATCAGTGGTTCTCAGGTCCCTACCATGTCAAAGGCAGCTAATATCTACTCTGCCACTTCACAAGTTGAATCTGAGGATCAAATCATGCAATGCCTGTGAGCAAGTTGGAAAATACTACATATAAATGTAAGACAAATTAGCAAGCAGCATGAAAACCATATTTACAGGAAGAAAATAATTTGGTAGCCCATCTCTAATAGATCTCCCTTGGAAATCACACAACTAGGAGAGATTTTTACGATAATTTAATCTAGCCTTTGATTTCACAGATGAAAAATCTAAAGCCCGAGGAATGACTCTCAAGAATCTTACAACATAGTGATGTAAGATGAAATATAAGAATGAGCAGGGTGCTTGATAAGGGTTTTCTAAGACCATGAGGGTCTCCATGAGTCCAGGAATGGAAATAGCAAGTCACCGGAGGATACTCTTTCTTTCTTTATTTTGCTTAGGAATAGGTTGTTTTGAGAAATAAAGAAAGAAAGAAATTTCCCCTGCCTTGAATCTCAACATGCACAGGTGGCAGGCACCACTTCCTGTGAGGAGATGACATAGCGGGACATGTGTACCATGAGTAGACGCAGAGGAGGCTCCTCCCCTTGGGCTCTGCAGATGAGGTGAGACCGAGTGCAGGAGAAAACTGTACATCTCTCGAGAAGTCCTTGGAAAAATTCAACCCAATTTCCTTGACAGTCACAACCACGAACATCTTTCAAGAAGGATCAAAATGGCCCTCTACCCCAAAGTTCACTGGTGAGAAAGGTCATCTCAAAAGGTATTTGCTGGGAAAGAAAAGAAATGAGATTAAAACAAGGGTCTAAAGGTTCTGATGAGTCTGGGATGACACCGGAGACCCTCTGTGTCATTTGGATCCACTAAAAGCAGATACCAAAACAGGATTAGATATGAAGGAGGCTTATCAGGGGAACCCTCTGTTGTGGTTTGTGCCTAGATGTCCCCTCAAGGCCTCATGAGGTTAGAGGTGGGGCTTTTTCAGAGGTGGCTGGATCTAGAACGTGTGGTGCTGGGACTGAGGGTGTGAGATCACTAAATCAATCCACTGATTGGTTTGGCACCACCCTAATCCCAGCAGCCTGGATAAGATACAAGGGGCAGAAAGAAGCCACTAAGGTACCTTTTGCTTCCCTTGAACTTGCCTTGCTGCCGTCTGCCTGTCTGCCATGCCACTCTGCCTTGGATCCAGCCAATTGTGGACTGAAACCTCTACAAACTGTAAGCTAAATAAACCTTTCCTCCCTTAACTCTGGGTGTCAGGTATTTTGTCTCAGCAACAAGAGAACAGTAACTAAGACACCCTCCTACAAAAAAAGGGGGGAGTGAAAAAAGGTGAGGAGCATCTTTTGACCATGATTCAGGTCAGACCCTTAAAAGGAAGGTAAGTCAGGCTAAGTGGAAAGAGCCCGGAGTACCAAGCAGCTCTAATCATGTCTCAGCCAGGCTGGTGGGGAGCACCTGAGTGCAGCCTGCCGCTTAGCAGCTGTGCTGGGCAGAGTCTCCTGGTCCTAGACCCTCCCCAGCTGCACCGTCTCCAGCCTGAAGGTGACAGAGTGGAGGTTTTCAGACTGCTCCATTCCCTTCAGGATGTGCTCTTGATGAGACATCTGAGTGGTCCCCTCAATGGCTAGCACAGACACCTGCAGAAAGTTGCACTACCCTGCTTGGGCGCCCACAGCTTCCCTTATCTGTACAGGCATCTGGGCCTGCAAGAGAATTACTCCCTAGTGCCAACATGTGCGCCAAGCAGAAAAAAGCAACATTCCACAGTGGACTCCTGGAATTTTCAGACCTCAGTCTCTCACTCTCTCTGCTTTTCTTTTAAAAACAAGACTTGTGTCTTGGATACCTTTGGCCTTTAAATGATTAGAGAATAATTGTGTTGGGAAATTCCAAAACAAAGATAGCAGCTTTCTTGCATTAGCATGACGGAGAGGTGGAGGTGGGAAAAAGTGAGGTCATCAATTAGAAAAAAGGTCTGTGACGTCATTATACACCCTGCCTGGTGAAGTGAGTTCTACTGATTCAACATAGGTGTGGGCTCTGTTATATAACGAAAAAGACTTTGATAGTAAATCAATACAATAAAAGATCTCAAAACAGCAGATATAATAACTTTCACTTGTATAAGACCTTTATAGATGAAGACTCTTACATATGTATTACATTTATTAACCTCCATGTCAACCAAGTGAACTAGAAAGAATAATTATTTCTATTTTAGCATAAGAAAATGGGGCTTAATGAAGATTAATAAATTCAGCTAAACTCCTGTGCCTGTAAGTAACAGAGTCCCTCCTGGAATATTTCTCCTGCTCAAAGCCTCTTTTCCCAGTTAGACTCTTTTCTTGGTACATATGTGCCACACATAGTGATCACATTCACCATAGGGAGTTTGTACCTGTACAGAATATATCTTAATTCTTTTTTCCGCATCCCCCTCCCTTCCCTTCAACCCTTCTTCCCCTCCCCATTTACAGAAGCTTTGTTTCCATATTTTCCTTTCTACTCTCTTTTTTATCCTTTTTCCCTTCCTTCCCTTCCCCACCTCCCTCCCTTGTTCCTCTTCCCATTTGAATATGTTTTTCCTACTTTGCAATATCTACCCTCCATTCTGTCAAAACGTCCTTTCTTTTCCATTCGATTGCATGGATGGGCTGTCTATAGTGCATGTGAATGCACTTGGCAATAAATCATGGGAGGTTAAAGGAGAGAAAGGGCTCATCAGACTGGGATGGTCAGGAGAGACACCACAGAGTAGGAAAGGTAGGATCTGGTTTTGCAGGGTAGGTTCACAGAGATGGGGAGGAGTGCAAGGGTTTTTCAGAAGGGAAAAATGCAAGACTTAGGGAATATCCAATTCAACAGCCTGACTGGTGTAAGGAAATAGTAAAAAATCAGAAATAGTAAGCTGGGCCAGTTAGGAAATTTTATCCAAAAGGAAGTGGAAGGTATTGGGATTTGGAAGGAAAGAGGGACTCTCAAAGTCATTAAGGAGAGAACCGTGAACAGAGCCCTGCCCGGTGGCTCGAAGAGATAGAGAGATGGACCTAAAGGTTATGGAATTAGTTTAGGCAACTAAAGGACTCAGAAATAATTATATTAATGGTGAGCACAGAAGAGTTGAATGTTAGGCAAGTAGAAAAAGAGCAAATTCTCATCACAGAAATTTCAGAGATGGTTTCCAGAAAGAGAGACTCAAAAGACAGAAGCAAAATTCAGATAAGAAACCACTTTAAACAGCTTTTATCTTAAGGATTCTATATTTGGACCAATCTCGAAGCAAATGAGGTTAAGAATGTTTATGTTAGAAGATTTGCATGTAGAACACTGTTTTCCTCTTCTTGGTTTCAGGGCAGCCAGACAGAAGAAATTAAGTGTAATTAAATATAAAAAGTATCAATTAGCACTGATTCTCCCATCCACAGAGAGAAATGGCCAGTTGGGAATGAGTGATCTAATCCTCTCCCAAGCTTCAGAAGGAGTTGGAAACCCAGACACACATGGGAATCACATGGGAAGACATGACAGTGAATATTTTCCTATACACAAATGGGTCCTTTTTCCCCCAAAGTAGCCTTTGTTTGGCAGGTCACTATATTTTCTAAATGATAAAATTTGGTGTCCTGTTTATTTATACCCATTCAAAACTGACAACTTTAGATGAAATAGAAGGTCAGCCTTGAGTGATATCTATCACTCCAACCCATCACTGGATATTTAAGATCTTTATATCTAAAAAGAATAAGTATGGTAATATGACAGCTGGAACACACTTAGCACCATTTCCACTTTGATTAGTTTTTACCAAGTAGATTCTCCTATTCTCAAAAGGACTTCATGTCTCAGTGACGAATGGCACCTTCCAAGATTGCAGCTTTCTGCAATCACCTTCCATGGGTCCCACTGACACCTCTGTCATTCTGCCTGCCCCGTGCTCTCTGCTCCTTGTTTGAGAATAGTCACACTTCCGCAGCACTGATATCAGTATCCTTGCAGGGTTTTGCTGGGGCACTGGATTCATGGCATCTCCTAGCTGGCATGATTCCTTCCCACTTTCCTCGGTCGGCATTTCCAACACCACTTCTAAACATACACTTACACATACACAAACTTTTGGGACTATTCTTAATATAGGGTAGATACATTTCCAAAGAGTTACATTAAGTTTAACAACATGAAACATTGAATTCAATGATTATATAAGCTGGCAACTCTCTCAATTAGACACTCCAAAATCCTACCCATTCAGCCCACAGCTGAGCATATCTGACTTCACTCGTGTGCCCAGAGCCCAGACACCCTCAATCTGAATGGCCTTCATTCTTCTGAGATAAACCTCCCATTAATAGCCAGATAAAGCTCCCACCCACTCTGCCTCCCACATCTCTGCCATTGCCTGCTCCTCTGTCCCCAGCTCCTTTGAAAGACATCCTTTTGCCAGCCATGTCCCAACCATGTGACACCATGATTTTTCTGAATTTCCTAAAACCTCTCTGACACAGAATTGTGTTTACAGAGTTGCCTGGAGGGTGACAGAGAAAAATTACAACACAGAGCTGGAAATAACTCCTTTTCAATATCAGTTAAAGGCAGACATGTATTGGCCACTCTTGACTACAAGAAACTGCTCAAGGAATTTCTTCCTTTTCCATCAGTAACACATAGTCTCCCTCCATGCTCTGAATTCTTCCTCTTACTGTCTCCTCCTCACATCCCTCCTTCCCTTTCCATCTACAGAAATTAGCCCCTTCTATCTATTTCCTTTATTATGCAGAGCAATAAAGCAACATCTCTACCTCATCCTGACTCGTCCTCAATATGCCCAGGAATTCTTGTTATTCTCAATCAAAAGGGCCATTCCAGAGAAGTAGTATCATTCCCTTGGGAATGGAATATTATACCATTTCACCAGAAGGAAGAAATAGTGACAAATTTTTCTTTTGTTAGCAACTTTTTTCTGCTTCATTTGTGGTTTGAACATATGAAAAGTCTCCTCCTTGGTGTGCATCTTCTTAAAACCCACACTGCAACATCTCGGGACCGTGGGGCAGTCCTGCAAGATGTGGCCCCCACAGTGTCAGGGACTGTGGGCCAACCTCACTCAAAACCCGTTCTCAGAGCCACACTTCTCAAAGAGAATGGAGTTATGTTTCCTGGCCATAATCTTTCTGGTACAAATCTTCCCAGCTGAGGTAGAACACAGCAACGCTGTGCCTTCTAATTTTAGGTCGGACATTGTAACAGGTGTCGTTTTTGTAGTCTGTTTATTACCACAAGTTTTAACCTTTGTTGGTAGTCTTTGAAGTGCTATCTGGGATTCCTAAGCATAAGAAACTTGGGATGTGCCTTAAGGAGAAAATACACAGGTTAGATTAGCATCATTCAGGCCTAATGTTGCTATGAGTTTAGTGTTAATGAATCAACCATGCACACTAAAGAAGATGCCTTTAAACAGAAACACACACCAAAGTTATAAACTGATCAGTTGATGAGGATATGGTAAACAGGGATTCTAAAGAACCTAACCCTTTACTTACTCCAAGGCCAATAACTCAATATTCACTATTCGTTAGTGTTTCTGTTTTCTTTATAAAACATAGACCTAGTTATGTTCTATGAAGTTGCATAAACAAGTTCTGATACTTAAATGAGAAAATACATTCATTTAGTAATATTTAACAACTCTTTTTGAGTGTGTATTACACAGAAGGCTCTAGGCAGACACTATGGATACTTCTCTGAGATACACCAATTAGGGTCCCTACCCTCACAGAGGGTAAGACAGACAAGCACCTGGAAAACGTTAAAGCTTTACACAATATGCTATCATATTTATTTTCTTTTCCAGTTGTTACTATGGTAAAATACATATAAAATTTATCACTTCAACTATTTTAACTGTACATTTCAGTGGTATTAAGTACATTCATACTGCTGACAATTGTCACACTCATGCATCTCTAGATCTTGTAAAACTGAACATTTGTACCCATTAAGTACTAACTCCCCATTCTCTCCTCTTCCCAGTCCTGGGCACCCACCATGCTGTCTCTGACTCTACGATTCTAAGTACTCCAAATATTCCATAGAAATCAGATCACACAGTATTTGGCTTTTTTGTGACTGACTTACTCACTTAGCATAATGTCTTTAAGATTCATCCATGTTCATCTGCATCAGAATTTGCTTCCTTTTTAAGGCTGATTAATAGAGGGACTTACATCATTCTGCTATGCGTTTTCTATATGTCTTTGAACCTTTTTGCCCCTCTCTTACTGCATTATTGTCTTCTTTTGTGTTTAGTTGATTGTTTATGGTGAAAATGGTTAAATATTTTATCATTTCTTTTTGCATATAGTCTATATCTAGTTCCTTTGTAGTTGTAATAGGGTTGCATTTACTATTCTAAAGTTATATATTCTAATTTGGATTCGTAGCAACTTCGATAACATACAAGTACATTGCTGATTTACTTCTCCATCCCCATATGGCATATCCAAAAAATATAAACTAATAATTTTAAGTGTATTAGCCTCTCAAATTATGTAGAAAACAAAATGTAAAGTTACAAATGAAATTTACAATAAGATTAGCTTTAAGACTAATAATTGTATTTCTAAATATGCATTATCATATTTTATGTAGAAAAAAAGTGCAGTTACAAACTACTGTTTTAACACTATCTTTTACAATTTCCCATTTATTGAAATATTTACGTATTTATACCACTTTAGGTTACTGTCTAGTGTCCTTTTGTTTTTACCCACAGGCCCCTTGCAACATTTTCTACAGGGTGGATCTAGTGGTAACATAGTCCCTCAGCTTTTA
>PVJO010012768.1:0-54333 GCA_004026905.1 Hystrix cristata | reverse complement strand
AAAAAAAAAAAAAAAAAACTGCTTGTGCGGGAGGCTTGCCCTTGGGTGGCACTTGGAAGCCTGAGAGCTTGAGAATGACCCTGAAGTTGCCAGCTGCGAGAGAACCCAGGAACCCAGAAGAGCTCCCGCTAAACACTGGAGATTCCAGGGGACATTTTGGGCCTGAGAGCCCAGCAGAGACCAAAGAAGTTGGTCAGAACACAACACTCCTGGACCGCACAAGCAAGCACGTCATGCAATGACTGGCATTTGAAGCCACTAATTAGGATAGTGTGTTGTACAGAAAACCTAACTGAAACTATCCGCCTCTTATTTTGTGTTCGTTTTCTCCTTTTTCCATTTTCCTAGGATGGCTTTGGTGGTGGCTAGAAAGCAGAGTGCTAACAAATAAGATAGGCTCTCCCTCTCTGGTACTTTTTCCAGCTGCTTTCAGCTCCGCAGCCAGAATTAGACCCGTGGGAAGCAGCTACTGGTTAGACAGTGTCACTAAATCTTCCAAAGAGTGATGTGGATGACCTAGCAACTTGTACAGCACCACCAACACATGGGGCTCTTGCTTCGGCTCAGGAATACCTGGCAAAGGGGGACTCAATCCTTGCGAGGCTGAAAAGCCTTCCTTAGACGAACTTAGAGGTGCCACCCAGGAGTTCCTGCCCTTGGCCATTAGCACCCAAATGTTCGTGTTTACTCAGCGTTGCTACGTGGCAGGCACCGGCTCCAGGATAATGAGCAGCAATGACTAAGAAGTCATCCATCTGTCCTCAGGGAGCTCACCGTGTGGTGTGGGGGGCAGACCACAGTGAAGCAGACAAACACATAACACAATGATATCACATGATAAAGACTAGGAAAGAAACAAGCACAGAGCTTGGTGGATGGTGGCTGAGGCAGGAACCATCAGAATCCATTCAACCAGGATGAACAGGGATGGCCTCTTGGAGGAGGTGAGATTTGAAGATGGATCCAAGAGTATGAAGAAGTGCTGGGGCAGCAAGGGCCTTTAAAACATCAAAAGATGGTCAGTGTACACAGATTCTGATAAACAAGGGCACAGCAGTAGGAGAGAAGGCACACATCCACAGGGATGATCAGCATCAGCTCTACCCTCCTTGGCTTCCCCAACATGATCCACCTCTGTCCTTTCCATCCTCTCTCACACCTGCCTCGTGAGGACATGTTCCAGATGGTCCTTACTGCTCTACCATGCAGAGATTAGAAGTCAGGAGTCTGAGACCAGTGATGCTATTCCTCTGTGACAGGCATGATATGGATTTACTTCTGACCATCTCACAGCTTATGCAGTAGACATAATCACTGCCTCCCACACACCCAGAAAGACGAGGCGATCTGCCTGTTATGGCTTGTATCTAGATGTCCCCCCAAAGCCTCATAGGCTCATAGGTGAAGCTTTTCAGAGATGGCTGGATGTAGATTGTGTGATACCACAATAAGAGTATGTGATAAGTAAATTAGCCCACACACTGGTTTAGCATAGTTCTGGGTGTGGATAGTGGGAAGGTCTACCCTGGGGTGTGCATGACACCACCAATAGTCCTGTGGCCTGAATGGAATAAATGGGAAAGCAGAAGGAAGGCTGCTGCTTCCTACCTGCCCTGCCATGGACTGTTTCTCCTCTATGATGCCTTTCTGCCATGCTGCTCTGCCTTGGAGGCAGCCAACAATGGACCTAAACCTCTAAAAACTATGAGCTAAAACAAACCTTTCCTCCTTTAATTTGTGGGTGCTGGGCACTTTGTCCCAGCAATGAGAAAAAGTAACTAAGACACTGCCCAAGACTGCACAGCCAGCCAGGGTGAGAAAGCAGATGGGACTCAGACCCCCAGCTGGTTCTGGTTCTCAGACCCCCAGCTGGCACCTATGTTATAGTCACTTCACCTCAGGGTGTGGAGGGACTTTGTCTCTTCTGTCCTTGTTTATTTCAAGCTTCCCTATCACCTATCCTCTGTGCGCACTATTCCTCATCTCAAGGAGACCAAAAGGAGGCCCTCAAATGTCTCCTTGTATGTTTCACGCAGGCCACTCTGCAGCCCAACAGTGCCAGGTTGAGCTCTAGGCTGCAAACACAGTGCAGGTGAGTTGAGAAGGAATAGCCAGTGTTACCTGAATAAGCTTCTAAACACTCTATTCACATCATCATGCTGTTTAAGCCCTTAATCAACCCCACGAGGCTGAGCAACTTACCAAAGTCACGGAGCTCCTTGCCCAGGGCAGACTCGGGGCAGGAATCCAAGTACCACCAGGCTCGCAACAGAATTCCCTCCAGAATACCAAGTCCACTGTCAGACGGGAATCTCCAAACTGTCCACAGGACATTGCCAGAGCAGCTGCTTGCTGAGTCCTGGCCTCGTCCTGGGATAAATGCTATCTACTGGGTGGCATATCTGGAGGCCCTGTCTATAACCTGCTAGAAAGAATGTGGAAGTTTCAAGTCCTTTGGAAATGTTGCCTGGTAGCTTCCCACTGCACCCAAAGGCCATGTCAAAGGCCATGTCTCTGTGCAACTTCCTGCCTTGTTTCTGGCACACTAATTGTTGACATGTGGCCCTTATTTCATTTTCCTTGTTTAAAATGGTGAGTCTCTGGGCACACTAGCCCTATCTGCAGCTCCCATGGGCCCCCATCCACCCTCCTCCAGCACCTCCACCCCATTCTCCAGATCAGACAGATGCACTTGGTCTCAGTCTCCCGGGCCTAGAGCGGGCTTGCCTTCACCTGTGGGACGGCACCTATCACATGCACACAGATAAAGACAGGTGGACTCACTTACACTACATCCGTAAGTGTTAACAGAAATGAACATAATCACACATGCACAAGCACACAGCTCCCTAGGGTACAAGCGGGCAGGTTCACATACGTGTGCATACGTGTGTACAAATGGCTTGTATATGCAGTCCACAGACACATACACATGTCTCTCCTCACTCCTCAAAAAGTAATATAAAAATGTTCAGAAGTCGCCCAAAGGCCCAGGCAAGATTGAAATTGACAGCCCACACAAAGAGGCAGAAGAAAAGTCCTGAGCACACCAGCTAAAAGGCCCCTGCTATTGTCTATCACAGAGAGGCTTGTGAAAAGCTCACATTAGCTCTGCCACAAATACAGCTCTCGTCTTTCTGTAGAAGGATTCCAATAAAGATAAGAGCTTTCTCATTATTCTAATGTGGAACAAAAAACAATCTCCCCTTCCAAAATCAGCACGCTGAAATAAAATATCTTTAATTAACACTAAAGCTCCCCATCCCTACCTCATGACTCCAGGATCATTCAACGGTCCCCAGCACCTTTTCGTGAACAGCTACTATGTTTTCATGTATGTCATATTACTTGGTTCTCACACTGACTCCCTAGGTAAGAGTCATTATTCATAGTGCTAGAGATAAACGGATAGGGCTGCAGACATTCTTTAACCTGACCAGGCATGTCAGGTGGGAAGACCTGTGGAAGAAGAATCTAGATATGTTTGGGACCTAAATCCATTCTCCTGTGTGATGCCAAACATTGGCATAAAGAATTAAAAAAGACTCAAGACCTAAGAATCATCACTAAGGCATGAATGAATATCACACGGCAAGTAGAGGCAGCATGTGACAGTGACAGAAGATAACAGGATGGTTTAGTCTTAGGAGGTCTGGAGAGTGGGTGTATTGTTGCCAGAAGAGAGTAGAGAAAGAAAGCAGCAATTCAGGACGGAGGAATGAGGGATATGAAGACCTGAAGGTCAACTGCATATAGCTCACTTGGGAGCCAGAGGAGGAACGCACTTAGGAGAAAGGAATGAAAGTGAGATTTGGGGTCAGAGCCCTGAATAGCAGCCTAAGAGCCTGGAGACTTATTCTGTCAACATGTTTATGGCTCCACAACCCCATGCCAAGTCCTACACTAGAAAACGGAGATTACAGCAATGACCTGAATAGAGCTGAGGTCCCTGCTCTTGTCAAGCTTATATTCTTGTGGCAAGGAATAGATCAAAAACAATAAATATGATTTTTAAAAAGTAAATGAAGCATATCAGAGAAACAATTCGATGTGTATAAGGACAAAGGGGTATAACAGATACTATGTAAAAAAAGGATAGTATTCAAAAGAGAGGAGAACTAGATAGGGAAAAGGAGGATAAAGAAAGTTAAAAGAAAAGTAAGATGAAAGGGAAAAAATGAAAAAATGTAAATAAACTTGTTGCATACCGGGAGGGGTGGGTGAATGGAAAGGAGGGGAGGTGGGAAACCAAGATACATCATGTACAGGTACAAATTAACCATGTTGATTATGATCATTATGTATACAATGTACCAATACATGTTCTTGGTAAAAATAAAAATTTTAAAAAAGTAAATGATGTAGAATAAAAACAGCAAACTTGACAGGCATGGTGGGGCACACCTGTTATCCCAGCAGTCAGAAGGCTGAGGCAGCACACTTCCTAAATTACTATACAGATTTAAGGCAATTCCAATCAAAATACCATTAACATACTTCACACAAGTAGAAAAAACAATCATGAAATTTATCTGGAACCAGAAGAGACCACGAATAGCAAAAACAATCCTGTGCCACAGGGGCAAGGCAGGGGGCATCACAATCCCTGACCTGAAACTATACTATAAAGCTACTGTGATAAAAACAGCACAATACTGGCACAAAGACAGACCTGAGGACCAATGGAACAGGCTAGAAGATGCAGAAACAACTCCAAACACACTCAAATACCTCATCTTCGACAAAGGAGCCAAACACTCTCACTGGAAGGAAGATAGCCTCTTTAACAAATGGTGCTGGAAAAATTGGCTGGCCACATGCCAAAAACTAAAACTGAATACATGTCTTTCACCATGTACTAAACTAAAATCAACGTGGGTCAAAGATCTAAACATAAAAACAGAAACACTAAACCTACTGGAGAATAGAATAAGAAGAACTCTCGAAGCCATAGGGGATAGGAAAAAAATTCATAGACAGAACCTAGACTGAATGGGAAATAATACAAAGAATCAGTGCTTGGGACCTCATCCTGTTAAAAGGCTTTTGCACAGCAAAAGAAATCATTAACAGAGCAGGGCAAAACCCCATAGACTGGGAAAAAAATCTTTGCCAGCTGCCCCTCAGACAAGGGTCTAATATCTAGAATATATAAAGAACTCAAAAAAATCAACCCCCCCAAATTTAAAGACCCTATCCAAAAATGGGCATCTGAAATGAATAAACACTTCTCAGATGAAGAAATAAAAATGGCAAATAAACATATGAAGAAATGTTCAACATCACTGGTCATTCAAGAGATGCAAATCAAAACAACGCTAAGATTCCATCTCACTCCAGAAAGAACAGCTATTATCAAGAAATCAACCAACAACAAGTGCTGGCGGGGCTGTGGAGAAAAAGGAACCCTTCTCCCCTGTTGGTGGGAATGCAGACTAGTCCAACCACTATGGAAATCAGTATGGAGACTCTTCCAAAAACTAAATCTAGATGTTCCATTTGATCCAGCTATTCCTCTGCTTGGTATCTTCCCAGAAGAATTGAAAACCTCATACCATAGAGATATATGCACAACCATGTTCATAGCAACACAATTTGTAATAGTTAAGTCTTGGAAACAACCCAAATGCCCAACCATTAAGGAATAGCTAAAGAAGATGTGGTTTTTCTACACAACGGAGTACTACTCTGCCATAAAAAAGGATAAATTTTAAAAAAAAGGATAAACTAGAGTCATTTGTGGGTAAATGGATGCACCTTGAGAACATACTCTTAAGTGAAATAAATCAGTCATGCATGAGTACACATCAAATTGTTTCTCTGATATGAGAAACCATAAAAGCACATAAAGGCAAAGAGGCATAATAGATATTAGGTAAAAGAAAGATAATATTCAAAAGAGAGGAGTACGAGAAGGGGAAAAGAAGGTAGGGAAAAGGGAAAGAAAAGGAAAAGGGAAAAAATGGGAAAATGTAAATAAACCTGTTGTAAATAAGGAAAGGGGGAAAAAATAAAAAAAAATAAGGAAAGGGGGGAACGGAAGGGAGGGATGGGGGGGAACCAAGATACATCATGTATAGGTACAAAATAACCATGATAAATAGGATCATTATGTATACAATGTACCAATGCATGTTCTTGGTAAAAAATAAAAATGAAAAAAAAAGGCTGAGGTGGGAGAATCGCCACAAGGTCGAGGCCAAGGCCAGCCCGGGCTACACAGCAAGTTCAAGGCTAGCCTGGGCTACATAGTGAGACTCTGCCCTACCACCAAAAAGCCAAAAATGAACTAACAAAGTGGTAAATAATGCGGGGAAGAAAAGGTAAATATATATAGCAAGAGTAAGGGAGCAGGGGTCCTAAGTTCAAGTGAAACAGAAGCGCTCATTGAGAGTGATGTGTGAACAAAGACGTGGAGGTGGTGAGGGACTGAGTCCCACAGATGTGCGGAAGAATGTGAGGGATGTAGGTGTCCCTGACAGCCAGGGCAAAGGCCCTCAGGCAGAATGTGTCCCTTCATTCAAGGAACTGCCTGATGGTCAGTGGTGTTGAAGCGAACGAAGGTGAGAGGAGTAGGGCACAAGGTCTAATTTCACCTCCGTGGACCACAAGTGTTTCAAAAGATGAGACAAAAGAGAAATAAGATTAGTGCAATGGTGTAGCGATGCCAGGCTCACCAATTAGCATTTCCTTCATCTGTCTAAATCATGAGTTGACGGGTAGGAAAATAAGTTTGTATATTCCATGATAGTCAACTAACATATGGCATTAATATGAAGATCTGACACTTGCCACCTAGGATTTCATTGCACTTATGCTACCCTCCTGAGGTCACAGGAAGTGAGCGGACCCTCAAGTCAGATTATCTTTTTTTAATGGAAGCACTTCCAAGAGTGTCATGGGGTGTGAGGGCACAGACTCCAGGGTGTTCCCAGCTCTTCTGTGCCTCAGTGAGGAGCACCCACTGTCCCCCCAGCCAACCAGCTCCCTGCGATCTCCCCCTGTGCATTTCAGGACAACACCTGGCATCTGATGAAAATGGTCCGGAGGTCAGGTGGGGTCAGATGAGGTCAGTACGCAGAGCTAGAGATTCCCAACTTGCACACAATACTGATGCCCACGAGAAAGGAAACAAGAGCAACGAGTCATTGATTCTACCCTGTGCCGCACATTGTCCTAAGTGGCTTACAAGAATTATCACACTGACGACTCTGCTTTGGCTGCTCCAATCCTTATGTGATCCTGGGGGTACAGGAAGACGCAAAAAGTCACTAAACCCAGGATTATTGGTAGGATAGTTGCCATCTCTCTCTCCTGGACCACTGCATCAGGTCCTCCCTCTGCCACCTTCCATCCATCTTCCCACAGACACCAGCGAGCTCTGCCCACAAACTCCCAGGAGACCCTGCCACTCCCCTGCCAAAAACCTCTCCCCACAGCCTCCTGTACACTGTCTGCAGCGCCCCACAAAGTATCCGCCAGCCTCAGATGGTGATTTAAATTTAAATCCACTGACATTAAATCAAATTTAGATTCGGTTCCTCATTTCACTAATCACATTTCAAATTTGCAATATCACCTGTAGTTAGCAGCTACGTTACTGGAACACACAGACGCAGACGGAGGCCAGGATCGCAAAGTTGGCTTCAACAGGGCCTCGGTGGCCTACACGGTCTGGCCCTGCTTGCCTCTTCAGCTTAACCTGGAGGGTCACTTTGTCACACTTTATGCTCCAGCCTCCTGCCCCTTCTTCAGTCCCAGCCGGGGCAGCCTCACACCCTGCCTGCCCTACCTTACCCTTTCTGGTCTCCCTCCTCCATATACTTTAGGATCATTGCAAACTTCACTTCCCTGACAGCCCCAAACCTAAATTTACACAGGCAGCTATATGAAAATCACAGTCTTCACTGTAATCCCTCCATATTGGCTGACTTCCCTTTTGTGGCGGTAATAAAGTTGATAGTACCTGAACACGTCAATTCTCTGAAATCTCACACACGGTGGCTGGAAGGCACACGTCTTCTTCATGGGCCTGCTTACTACATGGCAGCTGGCTTTCCTTGGCGAGCGAGACCAAGGTAAAAGCAGCAGTATCTTATAACCTAACCATGCAAGTGACAAGTCCTCACTTCTGCCAAGTTCCACAGGTCACACACACCAGCCTGAACAACCTCCAGGGGAGTTCACAGGGTGGGGGGACCGAAGGGGGGACAATTGGGGCTGTCTTGGAGTTTGAATGCTGCAAGCTGTCTGTCCTGTTTGTTGCTGTCCCCAGAATGGGAGCATAGAGTAAGTGCTTCGTAAATAATCCTGAAACAAAGAAGGATTGAGTGGCCCTTTCTTTGATAGGTTTCACTGTCCTCACCAACAAAACCAAGGCATTAGGTCTCAAAATATTTCATGCTCCTTCTCAGTCACAACGGCCTTTGGTTTCTATGCTTGCCCGTGGCTCTTAAAGCGCTGACATTTCGATGAAGAGGTGTAGATCTGTGGTCCACGGGGCTGCTCCCTCAGGGACAGAGTCTTGGGGTAGTGGAAATATGCTTCCCTCCCTTTGACTTGGGTCTAATCCAAGGTCCCCAGCACCCAAAAGGACACAAGCAGCTCTGCCTTAGATCTCGTGGAACTGACAGGTTCATGACGGTCCACGAAATCATGCACCCACTACGGCAAGGAAGCACAAACACAGGGCTGGCAAAGCCTCTGGCTTTTTATAAGATGCTTCTCCCAGTCGATAAACCAGGAAGGACAGTGGCTACAGGAAATAGAAACCCCCTCAGTCAGAGCCTGGGACTGAGTCTGTCACTTTCATCAAAATGAACACCAAATCTTGACCCCAGGGCAGTAGTCAACTTGTGGACTCAATAAGAACAAGGGCCACTGTCTGATAAAGTAACAGGCTGCCCTGTAACGGGATTTCCAACACCTGTGAGCATTATGATTCCAGAACGTTAGCAGCTATCTTGTATCCGGCGTATCTTGTATTTGCACATGGGTACAAGCACAATTAGTGGGATTCTGCCAATTTCCATGCAGTCGTTTGACTCTCAATGAAGACCTCATAGACCTAGAACCACTCGTGAGCAGCGAGAGATGCAGACACATGGCATTACACAGTTTAGGAGGACCGCACTTGTCAGCTCAGCAGTTTTTTGGGTACACAGCACACACCTTGGTGCATGTCGCTTGGGCCCCCCTGAGTCAGAGCAGGTAAGCTAGGACAAGAGCTGTCCCAGTGATGCTGATGAGGACCGCCTAGGTAGAACTGGAGGAGTGAAGGATGTGTCACTTTAGAAAGGAGAAGCAGCTCCACCGGCTCCCACAGATCAACTCCAGAGCTTGCCACAGTGTCATTCCATCCAGCTCTTCGGTCACAGACACTTGATTCTATTTCCCACCCACACCCTCTCCTCCCTTTCTCAACAGCAGAGAAGTACGCAAACTTCTGTATTTTGTGATTTTGCTCTTACTCTTCATTCATTGTCCTTAAGTATGATTTCAACTGAGGAAATTGATGATGAATAGAGTTGTAAATCTGAACTCACTGAGAATGTAAAAGGTTACAAGACCACAGGCACGTGGTCTCTTGGGCTTCCCATAATAACACACAGCCCTGTGGAGCTGTTGAATGAAGAAGGAGAAGCAGAACAAAGGTATGAAAAGTAGGATGCGCTTAGGTGCTTTGGTTCCCACAGATGAGTTACTACTGTATGACAGAAACAAAAAATATGCCTAAGGATCGTGACATGCACAGCACTGAGGATCTATCACCTGCTGAAGCCATCACCTTTTCAAAGAGATATTATGAATAATATGTGCTCTACTTAAAACAAAGCATTTTAAAGAATGGGGAGAAACACGATTATAAAGGATTTAGAATAGTGTTGGCTAGCTATGGCCTACTGTCTTTGTAATTAAAGTTTTATTAGAAAAATGTTTTGGGAAGGTATTTGCTAGCCAACTTTTTAGAGAATGTTTGCCAACCTCTAATATAGACACCTCATTGAGGTTTTATTCAGTGTATTTATAATGTTGATGCAGTATTAATAAAACCATTAATTTGATAAGTTAGTGACCATCTACTACATTGTACTTAGGTATGTTCTGTTAGGGGGGAACAAAGTGTTTGATTTTTTATTTTTTTATTTTTTCAGTGTTTGATCTTTTAAATGTATGAACTCCTACACGAATAGGCCTAAATCAAAAATGGACAAAATGTAAGAAAGCTATGATTATTTATACATATATATGTATATACATGTATAAGTGTGTTGTGTGTGTGTATGAAGATACAGCAGACCTGACGCCCAAAAAAATTCTACATCATTCACTGACAAAATATCTCATCAAATCATCAAAAAGTTTATTCAAGAGGATGGTAAAAATGACGAATCCTGAAAAAGTAAGGCAAAACAGCCACCTTACTTGCATTTTTAAACAAACATACTAAAATGAGAAACGACTTTGAAAACAGGTACTGTCATGGTTGAAGAACTCTGAGTCAGAGATTTATTTTTGTTCATGGAAAGGATCAAGTGATACACAAAGAAAGGTCAAACTCTAAATAGGGAGAACCAATTCCTTACCCCCTCTAATGAAAAAGGGAGCTTGCAAAGTTAGATGATTTGGCAGATATTGTTTCATAATTGGGAAACAACTGTGTGGAGTGGGCAGGATTGATCAGAGGGGCTTCTGTCACAGAAAAGAATAAAGACTGTCTGGTAAAAATAAAGGGCATTAAACTAGTTAATGCAGGGTTGGAAGGAAAGCCTTACAGGTCAGGTAGACCTTGGGGAGAAAAAAGAAAGCCAGGAGAGAAGGCAGGCAGGACTCAGAAATACTTTGCATTTTTAAGTTTTATTTTAGTCTTAATTGACAACTCATAATTGCATCTACTTATGGGGTGTAATGTGATGTTTCAGTACATGTATACAATGTGAAATGATAAATTCAGGGTAATTAATATATCCATCACCTCAAATATTTATCATTTCATTGTAGAGAGAACATATACAATGCTTTCTTTTAGCTGTTTTGAAATATACAACATATTATTATTAACTATAATCATGAAATGGTTTGCATTGCTTTAACTACAAAGATAAGGAAAACTGAAAACAGTAGAAATTTAACCAAGTAGAGTCAAAGGTCTCAGTTACATTTCTCCTGGAAAAATCCATCCCCTATGGGCAGAAATGAGGCTCCTCTCCCAAGCTAATGAAATAATCATAGAGATCAGCCACCCCCACGCTCACTTCAAGGACTGCAAACTTTTTCTGCAGCACACGAGACAGTAAATATTTTCAGGTTCCCAAGGCATACACAGTGTCTATTGCACCTCTGCTGGGTGGTGCGAAAGCAGCCAGACAATACACCACTGAATGAGTACACAATACACCAGTGGTTGTGTTCCGATAGAACCATTAAACATCAAAAACTATATTGAGTGTTTAAGTTTTTCTTTTTGGGGGGAGGGGTGCTGGGATCAAACTCAGGGCCTTGCGCTTGCCAGGAAAGCGCTCCACCACTTGAGCTAAATCCCCATCCCTGAAGGTTTAAGTTTTTAAAATGTATTGCAATAAAACACACATTGCCATTCTTGTCACTGTGTCTTTTACCATAATCAAGTTTTTTTCTTTTAGATTTAAGAATTCACTCCATTTTTTTTATCATCTGAAATATTGTTTGATTCCACTTACATGAAATACCAAATTCATCGACAGAAAGTAGCACGATGGTTTCCAGGGACTGGGCGGTGGGGAGAAATGCAGCATTATTGTTTCATAGGCACCATTTCTTGGAGGATGATGAAAAAGTTCTGGAAATGGACATAGTGATGTTTGCACAATATTGGGAAGCTAGTGACACTGAATTGCACACTTAAAATGGTAAGTTTTATGATAAATCTAGTTTATTTACAATAAAAAATATAAATACATTCTTTAAGATACAGACATTTGTTTCCTTATTGCAAACATCAGTCTCACAATTGGGATTCCACTTAATAGAATGAAAATCCCATGGGCTGACTTTAAAACCAGGTTAAAACAACCTCAATCCATAAAAATGGCTTAGAGTTGCTAGCAGGGTAAAAAGTCTTCTAAATATGACCAAACAACTTTTAATCCTATTAAATTTTTGTGGTTGTGTGTTGGGATGAGAATGGGAACAAGAGTTACTCTGTTGGGTTTCTGTCTACTAAGTAACATGTGGCACAATGTCCAGAGAAAAGGAATAAATTGAGCTTGTACATTAAGAGTCTCTCCGACTATGCTAGACGAATAGCCGCAGGCCACAGCTGCAGGGGCACATCCGTGCTGCCTCGTCCACTGCACACAGTGATATCTGGAAGTGTGACGAGAAGGAGGAAACCCTCCTTTGGGTCCTCTGCACAAACTGGCTTCGGATCCAAGGAGCCTTGCTGCTCTCTCCGCCCTTCCTTTCTGCCGGCCAGGAGTATGGGGACAAGGAAAAGTACTTAGCATCCTTGTCAGCGATCAAGGCAAAAAACCCTCCGTGTTTCAATGGCACACGTCAAGAAGACAAAGCCAGACTAGAAACTGGGAGCTTGGATGTTGAGAGTTAATAAGGAGCACCGTTTCAGTGACCTGTCGCTGTAAAACTAGTTACGCCCAAAAGTAGCAGTTCAAAACACGCACAATCGTTTCTTCTCTCTCAAGGTGTCGATGGATCAGGAATCTGAGAGCCACTTGGCTGGGCAGGTCTGGCTGAAGGTCCCTTACGTGATCATACTCACGCAAGGACAGGATACGCCGAGGGCCGTGGGCCTCTCTCTGGAGCTTCGGGTCTCTCGGCCTTTTCCACATGGAAAGCTTGGCCTCCTCAGAGAACAGCTGCCTTAAAACATTACGTGGCGGCTCAGAACTCCAAAAGGGAGTGTCCCCAGAAACAGAACCCCAAAAGTGTGTGGCCTCATCTCTAATCTCACCTCAGAAGCCGCACAGCATCACTTCTACTACGGTCTTCATCAAGGAAGCCACAGGCTCAAGGGAAGGGGACACAGACTGTCCACTTGATATGGGGATATAAGAAGGTCCTGAGAAAGCACACAGGACAGGAACCAGTGTGGTGGCCTTTGTAAAAAAAAAGTGTACAATCTGCCACAAGAACCAAAACTTATTTGAGATGTTTAGTTTATTTATACATCGTGTTAGCTTTCTACCACCATGGGAAACACTTGAGATAATCACCCTGTGAAGACACAAGGCCTTGTGCCTGCCACACTGTTTTGGAAGTTTCAATCCACAATCAGGCAGATCTATTGCTTTCAGGCCTCTGTTTGGGGAGTGGGTGGCAGCACATCATAGTGGGAGTGTGCTGCAGAGCAAAACAGCACTCACAGCCATAAAGCAAAAGAGAGGAAAGGGCTGAACTCCCACTAACGCCATCAAGGGCACGACCCAGTGAACTGAAGACTTGTTGCAGGCCCTGCCTCTAAAGGCATCATCACCTCCATAGGGTAGCGAGATGACAACCAACCCTTCGAGACATGGGCCTTGGGGGATATTCCAGATCCAAACGATAGCATACATCCATCAAAGTATTCATGACAGAAAATATTCTCAGCCCTCTGGCATTGCTTACAAACTTCTTTGAGCATTTTCCAGAGTGGTAAAGCAGACCACATGACATTAACAACCTGACTTTGCATCACTTAACTAACATTAGTCTAAAATATGGTGTCACACCACACCTGCCCGGCGGCATTCAGAACCTCTCTGTGTGATGATTACTCTGACACTGCTTGTATCACAGTAAAATAACCAACTTATGTAAGACATTGCGATACAACTAGGAGATAAACTTCCTGGACCTGGAACCCAAAACGCATTGTCAGCTCTCTTACCAGAACAATTTTCCAAGCAACAGACTCAAGACAATACAATCTTAGCCATGGAACAGTGGGAATAGAAAAATGTTGATGCTATTGCTGGCAAATATCTGTGAAAGAATGCTATGTATCTATCTAATCCTATTTTATTGGCCTCTCCTTCAACAAACAAGATCACCTCATTCTGTGCCTCTCCTATGGTTCTATCAAGCATATCAACTGGGTTCCAGTTCATTGGATGGATTATAAAACCTCTTCCAAGCCTGATCATAAAACCCAGTATAATGCTTCATACTTTCTTCATACTTTCTCCTCTTTCCATGCTAATCTAGAGGCCACGCGTCAGTGTCCCAAAAGAGAAAGACCCTGGAGTCACCAATGAGAGGAGCCACAGAACCCGCACTGCAATGTGACTTGAATCAGAAATCACTTTGTGTGTGTATTAAGCCACTGAGAACTTTTGTCTTTCCTCCCCCAAAAGTGAACACTAAATATAAAATTCCAGCATTGGGATGCATTGGAATTTGAAACAATACAATGTTCTGTTATACAAAATGTCATAATACCTTGAAAGATGCCAGGCACACTCCTCAATCAAAGAAGCCTCTGAGATTTTGGGGTTGATTTGTTATCGCAGTAAAACTGAAACTAGCCTGACTAACCATATTATGATAATACCAACATGAATATATTTATGAGTGGAATTAAAAATTCACATTAATTTTTAAGGAAAAGCATGAAATTTTAAAGAAGCACTGTGCTTGAGGCAGGTTACACTGGCTATGCCCCAGACCCCCAGAAAACTTCAGTGGAAAAGCCTGAGAAACATCCTAAGGATATTTGGCAGAGACAGTCTACGGAGCCAGAAGAAAATCAGTTCTGTTACTTGCAAACTCTAAATCACTAAGCAAGTCACTCTCCTCCTCCTTGAGCCTCGGATTTTGTGATGGGAGAATAACTGTTATTGTGTAATTTAGTTGCTACTTGGGCCTGGTGCTCTAGAAGAGCAGCAGAATTTGTCATAAGGAACCAACAGCTCTTCATTTAGGGAAACCTCTTAACATTCAAGCCCAGCTGGACCTGGCCAAAACGAGGGAGATTTAATCTTTTAGGTAAAAAAAAAAAGTTTTTGGAGAGGTACTGGGGATCGCACTCATAGCCTTGAACTTGCTCGGCAAGTGCTCCACTACTGAGTTAAATCCCCAATCCCTTTAAGTAAAAAAATTTTAAAGTAAAAGATAATTAATAGGACTTTTGGAGTGTTCAACAATCTCTTCAAAAGGGTCCTTAAAGGACAAATGGAAGTAATAGGCGGAGAAAGGGGGACAGAGCGACACAGTGAGAGGCCAGACTCTATAAAGGGTAATGACCACTGAGAATTTCTTGTTCTTTAGTTATCTGTTGCATAAGAAATTACTCCTAAATTTTAGTGGCTTAGATAACAAACATTTATTATCACATAGTTTCTATCAATTGGGAAATTGAGAACAGCTTAGCTGAGTGGTTCTAGGACAGGATCCCTCATGAGGCTGTACTCAAGTTTAATTAAAAAATATTTAAAAGTAGAAACAAACCTAGTGAATTTTTTTTTTCAGTCAGAGCATGCACTGAAAGCTTTATAGCAAAGGGAAGAGAATCAGAGTGGAGGGAATTGGGAGATCCCAGTTCTAGTTCTCTCTGCTTTGCAAACTTGGAGAACCAAGTGGCTCTCACGACATCAGGGTGTCTACTTAATGACTCCGGTCATTCTGAAAGCACCTTTCAGGTCTGAAATGCTGGGCTCTCAGGACCCAGGGGCATTCCCAGACACCAATACGACAGGCAAGAACAGGCAAGTATCTCTGCACTGAGGGCAGACACTGGGGCTCACTGACCTCCCCAGGAAAGACTGTCTTGTTCTTCTTCTCAGCCTTCTAGAAGTCAGGCCCATGTCATCAAGGAAACCCACTGGAATCCCAGAGCTCCAAGCAACAGCCTGTTGCTGGTCTCTATCTCTGTCTCTGTGTCTCAATTTCTCCCTCTCCCTCCCTCCCTCCCTCCTTCTTTTAATATAACTCATTGCAACCTGTTTAATACAGCCCAATCGAAAGCCACCTCCCATGTGAGCAACTCACACATGGTTGCTCTTTGCATATGCAGTTTTTAAAACCTTACAGCAACTCACTGAAGTACCCACCTGCTGCAGACTGAGTAGTTAGGCTCACTCTGAACAGCTTCCTCAACACCCCGTACCAAGTGCATGCAGAAGGTGGGATTAGGACAACACCGGTGAATCCAAAGACTCACATCCTGGCCCAGACAAAGAAGAAAAGGAAAGAGGGAGGGAAAGAACCACTGAAGCTGTATCCAGGAGTGTGGATGAAGGCTGCTGCTAAAAGGAGAACCTACCTCTTCAACATGGGCTGTGTTGATGGTGTGCGAGGTTCATACTCTGCGTGTACAAGCTGCTCCTGCTATTTAAAAAATTTGGTGCACCAAATTAACCCTTAGGGTACAGGGTGGGGGTTTACTAGAAGAAAATCCATTTTTGGTGACAGAAAGGGGTGACAAAATAATCACTGTAATCAACTTACCTAAATACTAGAGAACCAAAATAAAATATTGTTCAGCACGTCAATCCCAGCTCTGACACTTATCTGCATGCCCTTGAGCAGGGTCTTTAACAGCCAGGTGCCCAGAGTCACCATGTATAAAACAGGGATAACAATAGTGTTCATCACAATTGTTTGTTAGAAGGGTTAAATAACTTGGTATTTAAAGTGCTTAGAACAATAGCTGACTTAAATAGTTCCATAAATATTTGCTGTTATAATTAATCACAAGGAATGTGTCCTCCTGAACCAGACTGCCAAGATTCATATTCTACTCAACCATCCACAAGCTTGTGACTATGGAGACTTTACAGAGCCCTTCTAAGCTTCCATTTTCTTATCTGTGAAATAGGGGAAATAAGTGCATCTTGCAGGAGTTGAGGCACATTGTATTTCCCAAAGATGTCTGCAACAATATCTCCTACCCATATGCTCTTCTCTACTGTGACTTTGCCACCATCCTATCACTGTATGGCGGCTCATTCCCATCCCCTTGAAACTGGTAGAGACTGTGAACCCTTCCTTTAGCGGGATGGATGTCACGGAAGTGATTCTGTATTAGTTTTTTGAAGCACAGTTACAAAAAGCCAGGCAGCTTCTTCCTAGTTCCCTTGGGATATTCACTCTTGGAAATCAGGTTCCATACTGTGATGAAGACCAACAATTCCAAAGGAGGCACACATGGAGAGAAACTGAGGCCTCCAGCTCACAGCCCATCTGAGCTCCAGCATTCACCTGGTCATCAGGTAAGGGAGCCATTCTCCAGCTCCCCAACTGTAAGCTCTGCCACTGAGTGCTGCCCCAATTATAGATGCATGAGCAAAATGAATGCTCATTATTGTTTTGAGCCGTGAGGTTTCTAGGTGGTTTGTTATGCAGCAATAGGAGCTGGAACAGGAACACCAGGGAGATTAATAAATGAGACTAAAAGAGGTACTTAGCTGTCTAGCTGTGACTTCCCAAAATCACATAAGTAATAAAGGTCATGACCAGGACTCAGCCCCATACCTTCAGTCTTCATATCACATTGATGGTCAGGAAGGTAAGCAAATCTAGTGTCTCTCTTCTCACAGCTCCCATTTGAAAAGCTGGAGACGGGAACATGGGCAATGGCTTTTGCAGCCTCTATGCTAGACTCCAGATTAAAACAGAATCAGTAGATGATATATGAGGGAACAATGGCTAGCATTCTTGCTTTTCCTTAAAGCCAAGGACCAAGAGTTTGAGACAGTTGTTTCCCAAGGGAAAAGCTACTTCATCTGCAGAAAAGCAAAATATATGAACATTGACCACAGAATAGAGGAGAATGCATAATTCACAACTCACTGTCTCTTTGGACCAAATCAAGAAAGAGCTGGTTGAACTTCAGGTCAGTAGAAAAAATATTTTAGCTGTTGCATCCCAGCACCTAACTATTCAATTACCGAAAAGTTTTTGCCCCTGGAGAGACCACTGGAGCCTGTATCAGCATCAAAACCTTTCTTAATATGATTCTGCAGGGAGCTGAGATCTGCAGCACCCTGGCAATTGATATGCAAATCAAATAAACAAAACGACATAATAAATAATTAAATCAGTCTAACATGATGAATGAATTAATCATATCAGAGTGATGAGAAGAAGCCCACACTGTCACCCAGAAGATCACTGATTTGAGAAAAATGAAACATCCACAGCAGGGCCATTGCAGTAGAGGGTGGTGCCTCTGCGGCGCTTACCTGCAGTGGCCTCAGAACAGAGTAGGTGCCCAAGAAACGTTAGTGGGATCGAACGGACTTTTCCAGCAAGATCATTTCTCTGCACTATACGGATTTAGTCATTCAAAATGTGATTTCCCTGACATTTTCTTATTTAAATCTTATTTAGGAACAAAGTAGCTCTGGAAAGTATGCGAGGGTAAGTCTCACTATTTCCTATCTGATAGTTGAAAAAAATAAGGGTGAATAGGTAAGATGAGAGGAGCTTAGACTCGATTTAGGGCTCCTAAACACCTGATACATCACTGTCCTCTGTACCCCACTGCTGGTAATATGTGTGTGTGTGTGTGTGTGTGTGTGTGTGTGGGTGGGTGTGGGGGGGTGTGGGTGTGTGTGTGTACAGGAAGAGGTGCTACTGCCACCCACTACTTCCCCAACAAATTCTCCTAATAAGTCAATTCTAGATTTATTTCAAGTTGATACCTTAATATGCTTTGTGCCAACTCTTAGTTTTGCCTTTTGCTTAGTTACTATACAGAGCATCTCTGTGTAGGAAACTAAGAAACACAGGTAAGCAAAAGGAAAAGAAAAATACCAAGCAGTCATTAAAATTAGTGGTGAAGAAAAATATTAAGCCATGTGGGAAAATTGCCACAGTACACTGCTAAGCAAAAACAAAAAGGTTTCCCAACTGCATGCATATTATCCAAAGTACATGTATATTATGCACAGTCCATTAATACACACACATACACAAATAAACCAGAAGACTAAAAATATGTGTCAAAAAAGTAAACAGATGTTATTTCCACATGGCAGGATTATAAGGGGATTTTGTTTCCTTCTTTGGGTATTTTAAATACTGTCAGAGATTTATACAATAAAAGTGTACTACTTTTGTAACTGAAATTATCATTTGTAAAACTAAAGCAAGTTACAATGGTGGGGAAAGGAAGAAAAATGCCCCTGAGTCCAAAACTGAAATATGTATAGAAGCCATACATATGGCTTCATTTTTTAAAGAGGAGGCTAGATGTTGAGACAGCGTGGGATGGGAAACAACTTGGCGCCTCATCCCACAATGAGACAGGATATATACTCAAGTCACTGGCTCTGAGATATGATGAAATGTTGCAGAATGAAGGAAGGAAGGGGGGAGGGAGGGAGAGAAGGAGGAAGAGAGAAAGGGAGGAAGGAAGGGAGGGAGGGAGAAAAGAAGTAAAAGAAAAATTTCAAAGTCTGTAAAAGCAAAACTCTCTAGTACCAATAAACCCATAGACTCCACTCTTTCTTCTTCCCCAATTCCCCAAAGGAATGAATTAACTAAAAACAGAACATAAACTTCAGAGCAATCCTTCCTTTCTCATTCTACAGGACATTTGATGGTACCTAAGAAAGCAAGTTGTATGTCAAAGGAAAACCAACCAGCTTATTAGAGAGTAGGTAAAAGATGTGAAAACATATGACCCTTCTTCAAAATGAGTTTAAAAGGCAACAAAAGTGGAAAAGAGCCTCATACAATACTACTGTTGTTAAAAAAAAAAGTTTTTAAATGAATTGCACATTTGCATCTTAAAGAGCATATGTCCTATGAAAATTTACTCCAGAAAAAAGAAAGAAAAAATGTGACCACAATGATTTGAACTCTCAACGAAACTGAAATCATCATGGAAACAATAGAATCTAAAATATGAATTTATGAAACAAGAAAGCCTATTAGCTTAGATCTGACCCTTTGCCATTTTGTATCCATTGTTTACCATTTTCTTTTGTTTGTCTTATATAATAGAATACTATTCAGCAATAAAGACAGACAAATTAGAGTCATTTATAGGAAAATGGATGGACCTGGAAAATATAATGTTGAGTGAAAAAGGTCATTTTTAAATTGACAGGCAATGTAATCCATGATAAATATATAAATGTCAAGATATCCATAGTTTGAATTACAAAAGAATCAAACATTATAAAAAATTGTTGTAAATTCAAAGTGGGGAATGAAAGAAAATAGTAGCAGTGACTAATCAGGAAGATAGTAAGAATTAAAGTACAGGATTTGATTAATATAATTAAAATCAATGTAAAAGATTCATTCATACTTTGCATATCACAAATAAAAAATTTATCTTATTTTCTAATGCCCTCTAAATAGCTGTGTAATCAACCAATATGAAACAACCAAGAAATCCCATTAAATTTCCCCAAAAAAGAAATTAATAATATAGATTATAGTCTCCTCTCACACTACAACAAACCAGAAATTAATTTCAAAAGCAGAAGAATATAATTATTCCAACAGCTTGGAAATAGTTCTTGGGTCAAAAATAAAACCAAAACAGCAATTACAGAATTTTAGAGAATAGCAATAATGAAACCAACACATATCAAAATATATGGAGAGTGGCCAAAGTACACTAAAAGTAAAATTCAGACCCTTAAATACTTTAATAACTGAGCAAGAAAGAAAATAAGAATGAAGAAATTAAGAAGTCAACTCTAGAAGCAAGAAAAGAGTTGCGTATAGGAGGGAGAAACGTGTAATGAAGATCAAAGCAAAAATCAATTCACTTAAACACAGAGAAGCACCAGAAGTAAAAAATAAATCTAAAAGTTGGTTCCCTGACAAAAAGACAATAAACTAACTACACCATGAATTACTCTAATCAAAGAGAAAATAGGATAACCGCATAAACAAAAGCAGATATGAGTTACAGAAAGAAATAAAAATGCATTCAGTAGAAAATATTTGGGCTGCTAGCAAATTTGAGAATAAGCATTGGATCCAAGCATCATCTAGGGTAATTCTTGTGATATTCTAAGTTCCTTAGAACCTTGCTTTTCAATAGTGGTCAACATGTCAGCAACATGCACCTCAGCTGACCTAAACCCCACTGTGGTCTCATCAATCAGCATGTATATTAAAAAGATTCCCAAGATGGGGCTGGAGATTTAGCTCAAGTGGTAGAGCGCTTGCCTAGTAAGCACAAGGCCCTAAGTTCGATTCCCAGCACCAAAAGAAAAAAGAAAAAAAAAGATTCCCAGGGTACAAGCAAGTTTGGGAAGCATGGTTTTAGATCAAGGGAAAAGATGAAAGCTTTACAGTCTTTAAGATAATACACCAAAGATAGGAGATTATTGTACTTATATAGATTAAAAATTCCAAATTGAAACTTCTAACAAAGAGAATCTAATGTTTTGTTAAGTAAATACCATACGACAAAAAAATGGAGTTCATTTTTGGTGTGTGACAATAGTTTATTACTAAATTTACTAACAGAAAAGAAAAGTGTGGGTGAATTTACTTAGAAAAATTTTTTACCCAAGGAAGGTCCTTTTGAGTATAATTCCAAGCCAGAAATTATAAAAACAACAGTCAAAATATTTTATAAAAGGATTTTAAAATCTGTACTGAAAAGAAAGAAATTTTAAATTATAAACAACATGTAAAGAAAAATGACTAGGTAAATACATTTGAAGCTTCAACAAAAGGACTATTGTATATGATGTTAAAAAAATAATAATAAGGATAAGAGAAAAGACAACCAATCCAACAAACAATGGATGGAGGATATCAACCAATTCATCAAAGAAAGGCAGATGGCCAATAAATAATGTTAATAACTTCATTCAACCAACAAGCATTCAGTGGTCATCTACACACCTCCAGAACTGTCATAGATTCTGAGGCTGCAGCAGCAAACAAAGTAAGTTCCTATAAGTAAAGATTATGTAACTACTAAGTAACCAGAAAGATGCCAATTAACATATATGCAACTAACAGACTGACAAAGATTAACAAACAGATTAACAACCATGGTTGACAAAGATGTCAGACAACCTTCAGATATCTGTTATAGGAGCTTAAACTGGTACACAACTGTACTGGGATTCATTTGATAAAATAATTCTTTTTAAAGGCATACTTTCAAAAAAAAATTAAGGCATACTTTCTCACAGAACAGATCCACATGAAATAGACAAATACATAGAGCATCTTCCTCGCTGCATTATTCATACTAGTGAAAACAATCTAAATGTCCACTGACAGAAGAATAGCACAATAATGTCAACTAATATTTCTTGATCCTTACCATTAGTTCATATGTTAGACATGTATTATTTGTATCATTTCAAAAGCAGAATAAAATGTTATTTCGAAGTATTTATTTCATAGTGCTTCAGATCTAAGGCTAAGATATTTTAGAGGGAATAAAAACCCTAATTCATTTTCAATGATGATGACAAAATAAGCTACATGAGAATTTGGCTCTGTATATAAAACGCTCACCTGTTTAGGGATGTAAATATCTCTTGAAGATTTCTGAAAATGAGATCCCAGGCTGCCTAAGTAGAGACCCCAACACAACTCTCAAACACACAGATGGTCACTCAGAGACCTTTATCATTATGTTCCTCCTGTAATCACATTCCCTCTGTGCATCCGCTCTCCATGCCAAAGTCATGTGAGTTAAATCCTGGCTATTTCCATTAGCGTCTTACTGCTTTTACCCCAAAAGTCAAACTCCCAACTCTAATTGCTCACCAAGTCCTACACATTGGTGTCTAGCTCCTGTCCATTCTTCAATCCTGTCTCATTCCTGCTTTCCTTTTGCTGTCTGTACATGAGCCTTCTCACAATCCCTAGAACATGCCAAGCTGTGTCCCACTGCAGGGTCTCTTCACATGATGTGTCCTCAGCCTCTGCTGTTCTCCCCATTCTGTACAGAGTTGATGCTTTCATCCTGCACCTCTCACCTTCCACGTCTTTCCTCAGAGCTCCACTAACCAACCTGCTTGTTATTAGATACTACAACTTCCTGTTCATCTCCTTCATGAAACTTACCACTGTTTCTGGAGAAAAACTGGTCATCATTTTTCATATTAATTTACTTCACTATTCATCTCCACCCTTGGATTGCATCCTCTGGAAAACAAGCTCTCTAGGTATCTTGCTCTTTGCAAATTCTCAGCAGCCTAACTCAGATCCTGCCACACTGAGAGTGCTCAAATGCTAATAAATGAATACACTGAGGTAGACAAAATCTTGAAGAGTGCATCAAGAACTTTAAGCATAAGTAAAAATATCTTTGATCATCTTTTCCCATTTGTGATACTCACCCTAAAGAAGTAATCACATGAAGTACATGAAGATTAATTTCCAAAATTTTTCATGACACTATTCTTCTAAGAGCAAAAAATTTAAATGTCCTACATGTTCAACAAGAGGGAAATATTTAAATAAGTATCTATTTGAATGAAATAGTGAAAATTTATAGTCAATTTTAAAAGGAGAATAAGAAACTCAATACATAGCTGTATCCTAAATTTATAAAAGAAGAACATACTATTCTTACATGCAAAATGGGAAGACATTATATAAATATGAGTCATAGTTTTGTTTTCTACCATATATTGCCTACATTTTCCAATTATATATATTTTTCTAATTTTTGACATGAGCAAGAGGATACATTTTAAAAACAGAAATGCAAACTAAACATTTTTAACATTAAAAAAGTCCACTGCTCCCCATGAGTGTAATTGTAAGATCGCATAGGAAAGAAAATTTTATTTTCAAGTACATTTTAAAAAATAAAGCAGAATGACTATACCTAATCAAGGAAGATTACTCTTAAAATCGTGTGAGATTGTATCAGCACACAAAGCATAGTAATAGCATATGATAATTTATTCTGATTCCCAAAACCCAAAGAAAGAATCACTAATGTGGACTCTTTTACCTCAAAATCTATAGAAATTCACGACATTCTCCAGTGTTCAGTCCTGAGTTTGCCTGCTCGCGTCTCTGCATCCCTTTACTTATATATTTCATACTCAGCTTTCCTTACTTCCCCTTCACTTGCCAACTTCATTGCCCTTATTTTAGCCAGGGCTGTTTTTTCTCCTTTGTTGGCCATAATATGAAAATATAGGAGAAGCATTTGTTGAATATTTTCCTCCCATTAATATAAAATCAAAAGAATGAAATCATCTGCTGACATTTCTCTGAAAAAGAACTAAAGTAAGTTATTTTTGTTTCTATAGGTCACTGACCCTGGGTTGCCCACCGACCCCCAGAAGAGAGACATATACTTGCTGAGAAGTCTAGCGCTTCCACACATAAGCAGACATGGATGATAAGCTGATTAAAACTTATCTTACGAAAAAACCTGTGAGGTAAGGTGTAGAGAGGCAATTTAGAGTCTGCACAGAAATCTCTAAACCACAATAAGTGTGAAGCTTCTAAGAGGTCACAAAAATAGTATCTCATTCTAATTCAAGGGTACAAACCAGACATTGGCATGAATTGAACCCAGATGAATCTTGCCAGAACAATTGTAGCAATTGGAACAATCTGAAATCAAAAGCAATATAAAGAGAAGTCCAGAAAGAGTGCCGATTAAGGCTCAGGAGATCACCAAGTCAATCAAAAGGTTAAACAAGATTTGAAATATCATCACTTAAGTAGAAAATAAAGTACCTATCAGAGTAAAAGTGAAAGCTGTCTGTTAACTAAGCAATTCTGCTCTTTCCTTTGACGATTTCAAGAATTCCAAGGGAATAGCAAAATCTCAGCAAGAAACAGTATTTTTTGGTTATGATTTTTTACTTGAAAACAGAAACACATATTTGAGTTTAATGGTTCTCCAAACGGAAATATTGGCTTCTGAATTTAAATACATGCAGCATCAGATCTTATTATTCTGCTATCTTTAGTCATTTTTGTCTTCATGAGTTATTTATCACTTCACTTTCAATAACTTTGGTATGTAAATTAAAGTCACTGTACCAAATGTTATGATTTTGATAAAGATCTAGAAGCACTAATATTTCTCATTACAGACGTGGCTTATCCAACTGAATGCCACAGAATCACCCAATTTGAACCATGTAGGAAAAACATCTGGACTGAATCTATAGACTTTTGAGACCATTTAAAATTCCCACCCACCAAACAAAGATTTTCTACTATCAGTGCTTCGCAGTTGGTTGTCATGGCACAGGGTCCTGCAACTTTAAAATCATGACCCACTTTTCTGTTTCAGATACATGCAGAATCATACCATGACCCTATTTGACAAGTACAGAGTGCTCGAGCTCAGAGAAGTATTTAGCATAGTATTTGGTCCTTCAGGCATTATCTCTGCCTCCCAGCGCTGTGACCTTGGCCAAGTCAGAACCGCTCCTTACCTGGGTTTCCTCAACTTTAAAATGGGTGAAGTGACAGAACCTGCGAGCAGTATGAAATAAGATAACGCAAGTAATGATGTTGGCTGAGGCCAGTGCCTGGCACAGGGTAAGCCTTCGATAAATGTTAATAAGTGACAGTTTCTTAGAATGCTGTAGTAATGGTTTTGCCATACATTTAAGAAGTCGCTTTTCTTAAAGACTAAGAAATGACCATATACTCTGCAATAGAATGTGTCCCTCCCAAATTCATGATGAAATCCTCCCCCTACGATGGTGGTATCAGGAGATGGGGGCCTTTGGGAGATGACTTGGTCATGAGCGACAGCTCTCATGAACAGGTTGGTGCCCTTATAGAGGGCCCCAGAAGAGAGCGATCATTGCTCCCACCACACGAGGATGTAGCAAGAAGATGGTCATTTAGGAAGCAGACCCTCGCCACACACAGAATCTCATTGCACCTTGATTTGGGAAGTCCAAGCTCCCAGAACAATGAGAAATAAATTTATTTTTATTTTCCAAACTTCCTTCTGGAAACATTTTGGTCCTCCTCATGCTTTACCAGAATGCAGTAGTCCATGAATATCTTGATATTAAGCAAGATGATTCCCTGGGAAGAAAAATATTCCCACCTCCCTCCGTGCTTCCCAGTCCCACTGTCCCACCCTATTTCAGAGTGTAGTGACCTTGATCATGAAATCTTGCCACAGTGACCAACCAAGGCTGTCACTAGTCTTCCCTTTGTCAGTAATGGGAAGACAGGGTAAGAGGCAAGGGGGAAGGCGGAGACTACTTTCAGGTCACTCGCTGATTATTTTCTTTTCTAGAAGTTTCAATATTTCTTCCAAAAAAAAAAAAAAAAGAAAGAAAAGAAGAAGGAAGAAAGGGTAGATTTGAAAAGTACCTCTGAAAAATGGCTGAACATAGAAGACATTTCATTTCTTTTAATTATCCATTCATTCATTCACTTACTTCCTCATTTATATGTACATCTCCTTTGCCCATTCCTGTAAAAGAAGCTAAAAGTATAGAGATGCCCAAGGCACTGGGGAGAGCAGCTACAGGATGGAGGGAAAGGCCTGTCAATGAATTCACGTGGCCAAGCACGTCAGAGGCCATGCAATGCTGAGCTGTGGTGCTGAACCCCTAGAGACATGGAGGCAAAGAGAAGGAAGGTTCCAGGAAAGGAAAGTAGCAGGTGAAAAGTACAGATGTGAGAGAGGCATTGCATACACTTCCACAGAGGACGAGGCAAGGCACAGATGGGAGGATGCTGTAAGATGGGCTCTAGGCCATGACAAACCTTGTCAGCAAGCTGAGGAGTTGAACTGTACCCTGAGAACAATAGGGACCATCCCCTGAAGAGCACCAGGGAGAGTGACATGCTCAGATATGCATGTCAGAGAGATCATCCTGCCACCTTTGCCTCTGGTGCACCCTCGATGCATTCCATTCACTGGACACCCATGAATGGGGCTACATTTGCACAAATTCAGATCATCTGATCCCCACAGAGAGTTGAGGGTGCTCCCTTCAGTACTCTTTATTTCAGGTTTACTCGAGCCGAGGAGAGAAAAGGCATCTTCCCACCAGATGCAGACCCACATTTCCAACAGCCTGATAGATGTCTCCAATCTGCCCTCCCAGAGGCAGCCTGGACTCAATATCCCCAAGGCCAAACCTACGATTTTCCCCATAAGACCAGTTCTTCCTTCTCAGTAATATGGTCACCCAAGTTCAAAGACTCCTTCTCACTCCTTACTGCATTACATATCTTATCCTTCCATCAAGGCCTGCTGTCTTCCTTTTAAAATGTCTCCACCTCCCCTCTCCTTCCTAGTTGCACTGACTAACCATCCTAGTTTTGACTATAGTGACCTCAGTCATGAACTCTTGCCACACCAACCAATTTGTGCTGTCTGTTTCTAGTCTTCCCCCTCCTCAGCCCATCTTCCATTATCAACTCACTCCCTGCCAAAGCCAGCAGACTTCAAACTCCCGTAGCAAGGAGTATGCAGTCACTGGCAAGGCATTTAAGATTCTAGCTGGATCTCGAAAAGGCTTTCTAGCTGGGTCTCTTCCTCACATTTACCTTATTGAGTTCGCTCTGTAGAGCAAGTCACCCGACTGCCCTTGCACTTTTTATTCTGGCTTCTGCTCAGAGGGTGTACTGACTAAGATAGTGTCCCTTGAGAATTCATACCTACCCAGAACCTTCAAATGCAACCTTATTTGGAAGTAGGATCATTGTAGGTATAAATATAAGTCAACATGAAGTCACACTGGATTGTGCTGGGTCCTAATCCAATGATTTATATCCTTATGAAAAGAGAAAACAAAGCCATAGACCCACAGGGAGTCAGTGCTGTGACAATGGAGGCAAAATCTGGAGCAACTGATCTACAAGACAAGGCGCAGGAAGGACTCCCAGCAGGAAGCAAAGATGCAGAGAGACAAGCATGAGACACAACCCCTGGGAGCCTGCAGAAGGAATCTACACTCTCGACACTTTGATATCAGAATTCTGGACTCCAGAATATACTTCAGTTCTTTTAGCTGCTTAGTTTAAAGCATGTTGTTATGGAAGCCCTAGAAAACTAACACACAGGCCTTTGTGCTACTACCTGGGGATCCTCACTTGTCCCTCTGCTTGTCTAATCAGATCTGTCCAAAGGCCAAGTTCCACCCCTCCTCTGCCTGTAGGAAACCATGGTGCTCTCCCACTCCTGTGATAAAAACAACACTACGTCTGACCAGACCTGGGTATCCGGGAGCTACGCATTTCAAAAGCCACTAATTTAGGTTAAGTCCTTTGCAATTACTAACTGGCAACTCTTGAGCTTCTTGATTTGCTCCTTTTGCAAATAAGGGCTGGTGGGAGGAATGGGATAATCTCCTTCAAGTATAGCCATTGTTTTATTTTATGGCTATATGCTTCCCCCTTGATTCCAGTAACCATTTCCCAAATACTCATTTTGGTTATGAGTAGAGGCAATAAATAGCACTGTAACTCTCCGTTATTTGGCTCAAACCTCCCTTTCTATGTTTATCCTCCTCCTTCCACCCGCTGTGCCCCTCCACCATCCACCCATCCCAACACAAGCTGAACACCTGGTCCCCTCTGAATTCCAAATATCCCCTGCACACACCACCTGGACATCTGCAGAGAAAGCCCTTTCCCATCCTCCAAGCCTCTAAAATCTTCTCATCTTTCAAAGCCATTCAAATACTACCCTTTGCCAAAGGTCTTTCTTGATCACAAGCCACTGGAAATCTACTTCCTTCCTTTATGTTTGATAGGCGCTCAGCTCACATTTTGGTTAGGGACAGGATTCTGACCACAAGCTACATTAAAACTGTATCTGTGAACAAACTGTGACCTCGAGTCGACCGTGTGACCAAGTGACCTCCCTGGGCCCCAGTTTCCCCAGCTACACAATCTGTAGAACTACGGTGTCATGAGGGCCGGATGAAACCATCCAGGTAAAGCACGTAGCACGGATGGATTCTCATATTTAGTAACACTCAATGCATTTTGGATGAAAGTATCATCAACAAGCATCGTCGTCATCATCATAACACTAACAAGCTTTGTTTTCAAACACCTTGCACCAACTAGGAACACAGAGCTACATAAATCTACCAATTCCTAGGAGGGAAAAAAAGAACAAAACCACCCTTCAAAATGAATGCCCCCACTAACCATGAGTATAAGCAGGTTCTTCACGTATCAAGGACAGCATATTATTATCCTCATAAAACTCCTTTCTTCCTCAGAGATTAAAGAGCTCAGAATATTTCATTCCACTCAGCTTCACAAGCCCCTGAGAGAGAGGCAACAGGTGAGCGTTGCTTTCCCATTGTCTTTAGTTGTGTCAAGGCAGAGATAGAAACAAGCTGGCTGTTCTAAGATCTGGGGGTGCCTTCTCACCAGGCCTGGAGGATTCAGGCAAAATGGGCCAGGCTCCTGCGTATTCCTTTGCCCACTCTGAAAGCCAGTAAGTGTGCTGTGTGCTGTGGGCTCAAATCCAAGGTACAGTCACCTTCTAGACACTCAGATTCATTCATTCACTTATTCATCCATTTACTCAAAATCATTTGGTGAGCCTGACTATGGTCCAACATACTCCACTAAGCATCAGGCAGGCCACAGACAATGAGAGAGACCAGAGAAGTCAGTGCAGCCACTTAGAAAATATCTCAAACAACAAATGGCCAGTGTCTGTGCTGTCTGCTAAATAAGAAGGAAGAGTGTGTCTCAGGTCTCACTGATTGTATCCTTCTCTTCTTGTAGTTTTTAAAACTAGAATAAAAATTCAACACAATTTCTACAAATACTTCCAAGACCTGATCATTCCCCGGTGGTAGAGTCTTTCCTGTCCAAATGCAAAATCCCTTTTGCCTCTGCTAAAGTTCTTGTGTTCCATAATCAAAGATACCAATGAGGTGGAGGTTGTTCCATCAAGTAATAATACTCCAATGAATCACAGCTTCCTCTAGTGCCCCTCAAGATTTCAATGCACCCGAGCACAGAATGAGAGGAAGCTACATGTATTTGTACACCCATATTCACAAGAGTCAAAAGTTAGAAGCACCTCAAATGTCCATTGACAGGTGACTGAAAAAATAAAATGTGGTATATACTATACATACAAAAGACTATTATTCTCCCTTCAAAGGGAAGGAAATGTTCACACATGCTACAATATCTACCTTGAAGACATTACATTAAATGAAGTAAGTAACAAAAGGACATTCTAGGACATTCTAGGTACTTACGTATGGTTCCACTTTTACAAAGTACCTAGAATAGTCAAATTTGTAGAGAAATAATAGAGTGATGGCCGTCAGGAGTCGATGGGGAGAAAACAGGGAGTGAGTGTTCATCTGGTACAGAGCTTCCATTTAGAAAGACAGAAATGTTCTGCAGATGGGTATTGAAAATGGTTGCATAACAATGTGAATGCTCTTAATGCCACTTAACTGTGCACATAAAATGGTTAAAACATAAATTGCATTATGTATACTTAAAAATACAGTGGAAAAAGTAATCCAAGAGCTTCTCCAAAGCCACCGAGGAAGGCACAGTATCATAGAGGACACCGAGAGGTCTGTCCAGAGCCCTTTACTGGGCAGCTCTCTCCATCCCAAACCGGGAGTGTCGGCCACTAAGGCTCACAGCGGCCACCTTCTCCGGGGAAATTGTCCTCAGCCAGCCAAAAGGAGCCTCCTGAGACTTCCCCACAAGCCCAGGTCCATGTGGACAGTCAAAGGCTAACTGCCGAGAGACACGGGGCTGCAAAAGGCCTCCAGCTTCCAGGTAGAACCAGAACTCTGATAGGATTCACACTCCGGGCTCAGGATGGGGTCAGGCTGGAGTTCACGGCTCCCAGCGGAGGCCACAGCCTGCGTCCCTTTCTTCCTTGCCATGTCCCGCCTCCCTTCTCTTCTCCCTCCATAAGTCACTTGCACATGAATCTCAGTCTCCAGCTCTGCGTGGGTTGTTTCTCAACGGTCTTTCTATTACTGCCCGCTACAGAAGCCTTCTGAATATTTTCCTTCACTACACCCACGACATTTTGATGTGGGTCTGTGTGTCTCACATACATCTGCACTTCGTACATAAAAGAGTATGATTCTCTTTCCGCTCCAAGAGCCCATTTTTATCCTCTCGAAGATGATACCACCTGAACTGAGTGTGCACGGTCTAGAGAACCTGACCTAACTCAGTGTGGAGACACCTGAATGATTGATATGTGGACCAGGGAACTCTCTCTCAGAGCAGAGACTGCTGTGAAATGATTTCTGCCTCTATGAAAGCATTTTACTCACAACAAGTAACCTTCAAACCAGCTAATCCAAGAAAACATAAAATCTGCCACCTTCTTTGTGCCCACAGGCTGTGCTAGACTTCAGAGATAGATAAAACAATGAGCAAGCTCAACTTACGAGTCTGCTTTCATAAGGAGTAAAAGTAAATAAGCAGATGGCAGAAGGGCTCAGGTACAGCAGAAAGCAGGATGGGGCAAACATGTGGAGTTGTTTTTGGAGCTGTAGACCCAGCAGTGGGACACCCAGACCACAGCCGTGCATTGGGGCATTTCAGGGTAAGCATGCTGTGAAGAGGAAAAGGGGAATATACTGCTTTTACTCTTGTGTTCCTTCCTTCATTCATTCACTCAGCGGCCATTTCTGGGCAGCTTTTTTCATACTCTATGCTGTCCTAGCCCCGAGCGTACAATAAAATTGTAGCAAAAAATGTGATTACATTAGAAGAAGTTCAAGGCAGACAGATCCGGGTTTGAGTTCTCCACGGTTTTGCAATCTTGGCTAAGTTCATAAGCACTTATTTTTCCTTATCTATGACACAAGGGTAATGGCAGCAAAGACCTCAAGGGATTGTTGGGAGAACTAAAGAAGACAGTGAACAGAAGGCAAAACAGCTCACTGTCTAACACACAGAAAATGCTCCAGCCAGAGCAGGTATTGTGTCTTTGGTCACCAACTAGATCTATTTCCCTCTCTCAAGTACTTGGTGCCGAGATAATGATTAAAACGTGGTGTCATGGTGCATCATGGGAAAAGCGTATTTGTCTCACATTCGTGGAAACGACGCTCCTCTTAAGAACCCAGTTTTTCCGTGTGGCACTTTTCTGACACGACTCCCAGCCATTGCCTCTGATGGCTGGAACCTTCCTCTACAAGTCTGTCACTTTGTGATCTGCATATAACAAGATAAGCCTACACTTCCAGCTCGTTTGGCAGACACTATGAGGAACTAATGCCTACAACTGTCACCGTTTAGTGAAAGATTTAATAAACAGGGTGTTTTTCCAAGTCCAGCTTCACCAGCCAAGCGGAGGTTTCATTCCCCCAGCGTTAATGCTGGCACATGCCCACCGAATGGGTACCCAGGGACAGGGCATTAGTTTTCAGCCACATTTAGACGCCCAGTGACTTCTGAGACCAAAGCCATATATCTGCAGAACCAGATGAGGAGAATAAGAATCAGCATTCCAGGGGTGACAGCACAAACTCTGAGTTTCAGGGGGTTATTTATTTATTATGTGATAATGGCCTAAATGTATACACTTCTTCGAAATCTGCCATGCAAATTCAAACATCTTTGTAATCCCTGTTTACAAAGCACACAGAGAAATTAAAACAGGCTTAATCGAGCAGTGTTTATGCATATTAATGAATCGAAATTCTAAATCTGGATTTTGGAAATAAAAAGGGTAAAAGAGGATTCATTTCAGACTAATTTGCTTTTGAATATGACACTTTGCATGTCAAATAGTATAAGAAATGTAGAAACGGGGTCTTCAATAGCATTTTAAAGCATTTTCATATGCGTTTGGGGCATACAATCTTTTAAAGGAAAAGGCCCACTTTCTATGTTCTATCTAAGACTTCGGTGGTGTGCACCCTGCTACATTTCAGCTGTGTCTTATTCAGTCAGTGAACAATAATAAATATAGGTCTCTACTGTGACCATGGACTCCTTCTCTTTTATTACCTGTATAACCTTTCCTTTGGCTGGTGTCATTACGATGCTATCACAAGAGTGCTGGGTACCATCAGGGGCGTGTTCTCAAAACTTGTCCATGAGGTATTGGGAACACTTGCTTCCTGGAAAGAAGGGGTAGAAGGTGGCCAGACCCTGACTTTGGAATCAGGTGGATGTAAAATTAAATCCAAGCACTGCCTTTTACCGACTCCAAGTTACTTAACTCTCTTTGTCTCACTTTCTATACCTGCAAAGTGGAGTGATAGCTCCTGTCTTTGGAGTCAAATATACAGGGTGTGGGAGTCAAAAGCTATGGTGATTATTTAATTTTTTTTTATTATATTAAAAGACACATTGCCACTAATCCCCCTCAAATGACCACCCCCCTTGCTTCAAACCCATTTATCCCATTGTCCTTGCCACTTTCTGAAGCAGTTCTGAAAGTCTGGTTTTTTTTTTTTGATGAGAGTCTTTAGTTTCACTATCATAGCTGCCTTGATGCTTAAATCAATTCAAAACATTTACTTTTCATGGTCCTTTTGACTCTAGGGAAGAGCCAGAGGTCTCACGGTGCCAAATCCAGTGAATAGGGTGGATAGGACACACTGTAACATTATTTGACAGAAATTATCTAAACACTTGATCAACATGTGAAAATCAAAAAATATGGCGAATACTTAAGTTCAACAATTTAGTACAGTAAAAGACACGTTGCTATTAATCTCCCTCAAAATACTCGAAAATTTCGCCCTTGCTTCAAACACACTTATTCTATCATTCTTGGTAATGTGTCATTTACTATAATAAGATTTTTAAAATTTAAACATTCACCATATCTTTGGATCACCCCCTTGTATTTGTTTATTTGAGTTTTTATTGTGGTATAGTGTATCGTGAGGTGATACATGTTTGTGATACATAATAATTATATTCATCTTGGGGAAGAGATATATATACATACGACATTTTGATAATTTTTACAGCCCACCCTCTCATCCCTCCTTCCCCAGATCCCCTTTCCATCTCCACACGTCCCTGTTTCCTACCATCTCTCTTTTATTTTGCTCTTTAAAGTACTTATATTTTGGATATCTCATTATTAGAGAAACCAAGGGATACTGGCCCTTCTGTGGATTGCCCCTTGTGTTTGCTGTTACTTCTATTCTCTTTTCTTGCCCTTGGAGGAATAATAAATTAGGGAGGGACCAGCCTACTTTATGAATGATATAATTCAATGAATAATCAAGACTCAATCTGAATTTCCTATACTCTGGGTCTGCAGGAAAGAAATGACACATATAGCCTTTGAGGATCAAAAAGATCCCAAAGCGAGAGGTTGAGGTTATAGCTCAGTGGTAGAAACATACTTGCCTAGAATGCATAAGGCCCTGGGTTCTATCTTTGACACTATAAAAAAAAGGAAAAGAAAGAAAAACGTCTGAAAAGGGGCATTGGATTTTGACTAGAGATGGACGTGTGCACGAGTGTGCTCACTGGCTTGCCTTCCTTGGCTCAGCACACAGGTTATAGGCTGGCAGACCTCCAGCTCTGAAGAAGAATTGAGCGTGGGCCGTGGAACCAGCCTTCCTGGGCTGGACTCCAAGCTCAGCCATGCACAAGTGACTCTGGTTAAGTTGTATCACCTTCCGAAGCTTGGTCTTCTCACCTTTAAATAAAGACAACGGTTGTACCAACCTCCCCAGGAATGCCACTCATGTAAGTTACACGGTAGGCAGATTTTTCTGGAGACATAAGAATAAGAGAATGAGCCTGGAGTGTTACACTCAAACCAGACAGATTCACAGAACAAATGCACGTGAAACATTCAAAATGAAGAAAAGAAAGAGAAGTAATCTCACATTAGTATGGAGAAACATCCCCTCTCCCAGATCCAGGCTTAGGGACCTCAAGTGGCTCCAGCCTCTGCCCCCTGAGTGCACACCTGTCTCCCCCTAGGACTCTCAGGAGTCCTTTCCAGGCGGGTCTAGATCATCAGAGCACCAATCTCTCCCTCCCACCTGTCCCCCTCTCCCTCTCCTCCCCTCCTGTTCTCTCCCGTCTGCCTCATTTTTTCTCTGAGGATCGTCTGCTCTCCTTGCCCTCTGCCGGGGTCGTTTCCCCGCCCTTCTCTTGCCACACTCTGCACCGGTCTGTCCTCTGCTATGACTGCTCGAAGGCCTCCTCCCTCCCTCCTCTCATTCCCTGTCCCGCTTTTTCTCTCGCCGCCTGATTTCTCTCACTGTGAGTCTCCACCTCTCTTTCTCTCTTCTCTTGTCTCCCCATCCGTCTCTTGCTCTTCCTCCTGATCTCTGTGGGTGTTTTCTTCTGTTTCTCCCCTCAGAGCAGGGACCGCAGCGAGGTTGGCAAGATACTTGCCTCAGGCACAAACCTAAGGAGGTGCCAAAACACTCGGTAACGCACATAAATGGTCATTCCGTATAACATTTTTTAAATAAAAATTAATGGCAAAACGGCCCACAATGAACCAAAAAAATCAAGAACTTAAGCAAAGACAAGACATTTGCCCTTCCTGGCTCCTTCCTCAGCCTCACCCGTCCCTGTTCTGAGACATTATTTGTGAGAACAGGCAGCTGGTTTCTGGGCTGTAGTTCACCAATTTGAATTTTTCATATTGCCTTGAAAAACTGTTGATTTTAATTATTGAGCTTTGCTTGCCCCATAAATCTCACCCAAAGCCTCCCTGGTTCGGGCCCTTGTCTATGAACTTCCCTCTGTGTCCTCCTCTCCCTTCTCTTTCCTCAGGTGAGATACAGGGAAGGGCAGAGGGACCCCCGCCGCTCCCTGCCCCGTCTTCCTTTTTGCCGTCATTCCTGCTCTCCCTGCTCACATGTGCTTGCACCTGCTCCACCCCCGTGCTTTCTGGCTCACCACCTCTCTCTCCACCCTCCAGTCTCTCCTCGTCTTGCCTGCGTCTGTGGCCATGTGGTCAAGCCTGAGCACTGCCAAGAGCACAAGGAAGAGCTGACAGCTTCCTCCTAGCAGGAGGGCTGGCCTCAGAGGGAAGCTCTCCAAAGCCCGTCCTGCTCTAGACCTCCAGCTCCGTGCCATCTGCCAGCACTTCAGGAAACCTATCTGGAGCAGTAAATGCACCACGTCTCTGAGGTAGGTAGGCAGGCAGCCAGTGACGCTGGAGTCACACACTATGGACAGAACACAGGGGGCCTGAAGACTAGGCCAAGCTCCACAGAGAAAGCCCCCGGAGCCCCTGAGGCACCCAGACTGGGGAGGACCCAGATTTTCCTGGACAGAGCCAGGCACTCTGGACAAGGCCTTCCCAATACAGAGGTCAGAAGAGTGAAGCAGAAAAGGTGTGCCCATCATCTCTGGGTGTGCCAGGGTCTCTCACACCCTGAATCAAACCTAGAACATCTAAGAGTCCAATGGGTTCAAAGGTCCAGCCCAGGGACCCTACTTTTTATCATCTTATTCATTAAAGAATAAAGTTCTTCCAAAATATTCAAAAGAGCAAGAAATATAGGGAAGGGCAATCAACAATTCCACATTTATTCTTCAGAATACAACATTTTCAATTAGCTAAATGATTTGGAAATAATAAAGTTAGGCTCACAAATCACACCACACTCAGAATAAACTACAAAAGTAATTAAGTGCAAAAAGAAAAACATAAGACTTTCGGAAGAAAATATAGGGATGCGTCTCATGATCTGAAGTCCAGGGTACTGGACATTCTGAGTACGATGTGAAACACATACAGGGAGAAGCTGATTTCACAAAAACACACTAAGAGTTTTATATTGTAAAGGTCACCATAAATAAGATTGAAAGACGAAAGGGGGAAAATCTCTTATCTATATGACAAAAGACGAATAAGAAACCTTAAAATGCAAAGAGTGCCTATCAATAACAAAAAAGTCAAAGTAACTCAGGAGAAAATATAGACAAAAGTTTTAAACAGACAGTTTATGGAAAAGTAGGGAAATCAACAAGAAAAATGCAAACAAAACTCAGGCATTCAAATTTTCGAATTAAAAACTGAGACCTTTTTTTCAACCTTTAGGTAACCTTAAATTTCCATTGTTACCAGGTGTTTAAGAGCCAAGAACTCGTACAGAGTTAGGGTAGAAGTTACTGTGCCCTTGGACTGAGAATTGTGCCAATATTTACTAAAATTTCAAATGCATTTTCCTTTTGATCCACTCATTCCCATGTAAGGAATTTACCCCACAGAAACACATGCACACAGGCCCACAAAAGTATAAAGTTATTCATCACAATATTGCTTAAAACAGGAACATATTAGAAACATCCTCAATCTCCTACAGCTTTTAGTGAGTAGTCTCTCATTCTGGTAAAGAGAATATCTGATACACAGGTAATAGAACACAATACTGTCAATTAAAAGAATGAAATAGACCTGAATGACCTATGCTGGAAAGGTAGTTGTGATGGTTGGTTGTGGATATCAATTTAATTGGATTAAAGGATGCAGAGAGAGATAGTAAAGCATCAATTATTCTCGTGCTTCCGTAGCACTGGGCCTATCTCTCTGATCAAAAGGAAAGCCAGGTGACACTGGCATTTGGTTAGAAAGACTGGGCCGCCTCAGGTGTGTCTGTGAAGGCACTTTGGGAGGAGACTGGCATTTGAGTTGGTGGGTCGAATGGGAACATCATCAAGATGGGCAGGCATCAGCCAGTCAGTGGGGGCTTGCAATGGAACAAAAGACAGAGAAAGAGTGAACTCATTGCTTTTCTCACTCTCTCTCTCTCCCCACTCCTCCTGCTCCTACTCTCCCCCTTCCTCTCTTCCCCCTGCCCCACGGTTCTTCTGTGCTTAGACATGAGAGCTCCAGGCTCACCAGCCTCTGGACTCCAGGACTCACACCAGCAGCCACCTGCACACTCAGGCCTTTGATCTCTATGTAAGAGTTACACCATCCATTTCCTGGTTTAGAAGCCTCCAGACATAGACTAAGCCATGTTACCAGCCTCCCTGGGTCTCCGGCTTGCAGACAGCCTATTATGGGATGACTCAGCCTCCATAATTGAGTGAGCCAATTCCTCTAATAAATCCCTTCTCAATCTCTCTCTGTATATCAGTTCTGTCTCTCTAGAGAACCAAAAGGTAATCCAAATCTCCTTTGGCCTCATCCTCTACCCCAGATGCCCTATCACAATATCCCCACCACCATGCAGAGCTTCCTTCCTGAAACAATTATTCTGGAGAATACAGGTTTTTTGTTTTTTCTTTACATTTTGTTCCCTGGGATGAGTAATGCCCCTGGATTGTTTGGCATCATAACTCTGCCACCTGCAGTGGATGCATCTCTGGGGAAGCGAGCTTCGAGCCACAGTCTTTGCTGCATCCCAGCGCAGGGAGCTAGAGCATCAGCACAAGGCTATCAGCACCAGCTCCGGGGCATCAGGCCTGGTACAAAGCCAGCGCTGCTACTTGCTGGCTGAAGGATGCAAGCTTGCTTCTTCATCTCTCGGGAGGTGGCTTTGTCAGCACTGTCGTCAATATTAGTGCCTATTTTATAGGGTTGTTGTGAAGATTAAATAAGACAGTGCATGGATTGTTCATCACAATTCTTGACACGAAGTCAAGGCAGTATTACTATTATTGCTACAGGTAGTAAATAAGGCCTCCAAAATATGTGAATCAAATATGCACCTTAAAATTCTCACAGGGACTGGTATTATTAAAAATAAAATTATGAATTTCAATAGACATACCGGCTTGGTCACACTACCATTAGGAGTGCCCAATGTCCAATGTAGATCCCAAAAGCTGAGAATGACAGCCATCCAAAAACATTCCCATTGCCATTTCTAAGGCCAGCATGGACAAGGTTCATTATAGCTTCAACCTGCCTATATGGCCAGCCCACTCCCGCGAGAATCAATTCTTCAGTCCTGCTGGGTTGCATTGTGTCTTCAGAATTTTACAGACTTTCTAGTCTCTAGACTGCTATACATGCTGTTTCCTCACTCTTACTTGCCACCCTAAAAATTTCAAAACTTTTTAAAAGATCACTTAAACACTCTCATCTCTCCAACAGTTTTCCTGGCTGCCGCAAACACAGCCACGTCTTTTCAGTGGTTTCGGGAGCTTTGTCGGCACCTGTACCCACTTACAGGCTGACCAGCTCTCTGCAAGACAGCGAGCCTCTTGTGGAATATATCTTCAGGTCATCGCATCTGACCCTTACTAGGTACTTTACAAATGTTCTCTCCCTGAAAGTAAGAAGCATCGGAGACAAGTTTCACTTGGCTTGTGTATGTGCATGTGGACAAGCACACACGTACCCACACACACGTGCACGCACACACACACACAGCATCTCCTAATGACACTCTGAATTTCAAACCGGAAAATGTAAACATATCATAAAATTCAGTAAGTCATTGAACCCTCCTTTCAGAAAGCACTGCATCCTTCTCCACTGATGGAGAAAATATTAGCAGTGCTCTGGCTTATGTGGTACTTAACAGTTTACAAAGTAAAGATGCATGAGCTTAGAAAACTTCTTCATGACATCTGATGTAAGTGCCTGTGTGAGACAGGAGTCCCCTGAAAAAAAATCACCACCATGAGGTCCTCCAATAGTCCATCTACATGCATCCTGTGTCCAGGAGCTTCCTATCTTCTGCAATTGTCCACATTATTTTTAGAGATCTCTGAGCATTCGAATGTTCCTGTCTTACACGGAGTCAAAATGTGCTTTACAGAACTTCTACCTAGAAGTCCTAGAGTATTTCTCAAGAACACATAAAACTTGCTCATGGCAGCCCATCCAAATTCTATAGCTGCCATCATGCCCTCTCCGGTTTTCTTGAAGTGAGCCATTCCCAGCACCTCCATATCCACTCCTTTGACTTGGATCTCAGACTTATTACCACGCTGGGCACCTTCCTTGGGAAGATGTTATGCTGCCCTTCTAAGAGAGTGGTCAAAACCAAGAAGATAATGCCCAAAATAGGTGCTTGTTTAGAAGAGCAGGCATCACTCCATGTAAGTGCTTAAGTCTTCCAGGATATAGTTCTGCATTACACTATCTAACTGTTCTGGTCTAAAAGGTGTCAACCCCCACTCACCGATTTGTACGTTTAAACCCTAGTCCCCTATACCTCAGGCTAGGACTGTACTTGAAGACAGGGCTATTAAAAGAGTGATTCAATTAAAATGAAGCCATCAGAATGGGTTCTAATTCTGTCCGACTGGTGTCCCTATCAGAAGAGGAAATTTGGATCCATAGCCACCAAAGCTGTGTGGCATGGAAGACCACTGAAAGACACAGTGAGGAGTCATCATGTGCAGGTGAGGGAGAGAAACCAGCCCTACTGATACCTGAATCTTGAATTTCTAGCTTCCTAAACCATGAGAGAAAAAATACCTGTTGTTGAAGCCACCAGTCAGTGGTATTTTGTTTATGGCAGCCCAAGCAAACTAATCCAGGTTGAATATTCCTTATTCAAAATGCCTGGGACCAGAAGTGCTTCAAATTTCAGATTCTTTTTGATTGGGAATATATGCATATATATATAATAAGCTATCTTGGGGATGGGATCCAAATCTAAACACGAAATTCATTTATTTTTCTTATATTGAGTGAGCCAATTGAGTGAGCCAATGAAATGGTCTTTAATAATTTTGTACATGAAACAGAATTTCACAGTGGGGAATTTTCCTTGTTTTCTACCTGTAGCACCATGCTGGTACTCAGAAAGTTTCAGATTTTAGAGCGTATCAGACTCCAGACCTTCAGATCAGGGATGTTTGTATGCTAACCACATGCATAATTCACTTTTATTATCTATGCAGCCCCCATAGCATTTCAACTGTGTCTGGTGAAGACATGAGCAACTAGATATTTTCTGGACTAAACCTTGGAGCCAGGTGTGTCCCCTTTCTGGGTCAAAAGAACAACACTCAGCCAGAACATTATTCCATCCCCATACTGTCCACCTCTTTAACAAAGTCTGATTCCTCTGTTTAAAGGAAGTAAAGGTTCTTCCATGACACACGCTAGAATTTTCTGAATTGAAATCTTTGCTCTTCATGAAACATAAATGGAAAGCAAGACCGTCAAACCCTAAGGCAACAAGAGTGTTAAGGTTTAGGTGGAGAATGCGCCCCACCAAAGCTTCATGTGTTCAGAGGTGGGATTTTTGGAAGGTGACTGGATTATAAGGGCACTATTCCTGACTTGCTCTTAGGAGGTGGGGCCATTTGGAGGTGGGTCAACTGCAGAGTGACCTGGAAGGGTGTATCTCCCTCCAGCTCCTCCCCGCTCTCTCTGCTTCCTGTCTGCCATGATATAAGCATCTTTCCTCCACCCAGGCCTTTCCACCGTGCTGTTTCTGCCTTTGAGCCAGCAAATCTGGGGCCATAACTGTGAACCAAAATAACTCCCTCCTCTTTAAAGTTGTAGGTGTCAGGTAGTGTGTCTCAGCAATAAGGAAAGTGAGTAGGACAAACTATCATACCTGTTCCTGCCTTGGAAATGACAGATGTCACATCCCACAGTCTCTACACATGAACTTAGGGGCTGTTCTTCTGTGACCATGGGCCCCTCAGGACAGAGGCATGGCCTTCTTGGAGTTTTCTTCTTCCCTTTGAACTTGATGCATGACAATTATTTCTCTAGTAACAAACTTGGTCCCTTCCCTGACCTTTCAACTTGCCTGAAGTGTCACAGGTAAAATATCCTTCCTTATTCAACTTAGCTCTAGAAACCTCAACTATCTTGCACAGTCCTCGCCCTGGTTTATCCTAATCCTGAAACAAGGAATCGAACACTACACAACAGATGTCCTTTTAAAATGACATTAGCACCTTGGACTTATGCTCTAGGGCCTTGCTATTTCAGGGGAGACAAGCTGGGGTTATAAAGCATTCTGGAAGGTGAAGTGCCAGTGAGAGGTTCTACAGCACCGAAGGACACACTAAGTGCTCCTTCCTTGGTCCTGAGCATCCTACAGGCCACAGAAAGGTACAGATCCCAAGGGGTTGAAGACAGTGAAACAAATTGAATCCAAATGCCTTAGGAATCATAGAGATATGCCTGAGAAAAACTCCAGTAAATGTCAAATTTGAGAGCAAGAGGAGAACTGAAATTAAGGACAAGATTAAAGGGTACAGGTGCGACGGAACAAGAGAGATGCAAAGGATAAATCAGATGAGATGGTTTGGAAACATGGGGTCAGGAAGACACGGGCACAAGTTCGCAGTCATTTCCTTGTGCATTACCCCCTTGACGCCCCCAGTCAAGAAGAAGGCTGTGCATCTTTGGGTCAGAGCAGAAAATGAGAGTGAGACAGGCATCCATCATTACATTTTCTCAGCTGCTCACACAGAGGTACGAGCTTTGAAATCCATCTCCAAAACACGAGCTCTATCTTGTCACCAGGATTCTCTGCTCCTACCACAATTTATTCCATCTAGTGACTGATTGGAACAAGTCTTTAAAAGGGCATTTTTCAAAGCCATGATGGTACAGTAGTCACGCTGTCTGACCCTGACAGCTCCAAACAAGTTACAGGCCCAGAAATTACACAGAGCAGCCGTCCATCAAATGGCTCCATGGTCCACTGGCTGCTTGTGAGATATAGTTAAGTCATGCAGACAGGCCACCACTGGGCCGTCATGAGTGGAAGTGCTTCAACTCTCATCACTAGAATCAGCACTAGAAAATCTGCATCACAACCTAGAATGACAGCTTGCAAAAACAAATCAGATTTACCATGTAGCACTTCATTCTCCTACAGTCAGTGGCCGTGTGTCTTGCAAACTGGCTCCCAAAGACCCCTGGGAAGTTAGACCAGGGTTCCACTTGTGCATAGCCTTTAAGTCTGATATTTTGTGTTATTGTTCAAAGTACTTTAACTGGTGGGGTGTATCCCTCCTCACCGTACTGCTACTGTATTAGGCATGGCCATGTAATCGGAGTGCTTCTTCCCAGAGGAAGACTATATATCCCTAACACTGTGGTGCAAGGCTTGGCCTCATTCCTGGCATCCTTCCTAATGGAAAAAATATGGATCCTCAAATTACTGAGCTCAGGTATGGCTATGTGATTTAGCTAGCCAACTAAATGGATAGTTATGTATCATTTCCAGGAACAGGCTTAAGATCTAGACCATGGTTTACCATGTCAGTCTTTGTTCTATACCATAACCACCTATTTCTCAAGCCCCAGTGTAGAGCCACAGCCAGCATGCAATGGATTGTGCAGCATGGATGAGAAATGAATTTTTGTGGTAGTTTACTGAGATTCGGGGGTCACTTATTTTTAGAGATCATTTATTATGGTTGCATATCCTAATACTTTCTTCTCTCTTCTCTTTTTAATCATTTCTTCCACTCATATTTATCAAGAACCTTCTACTAAGAATTGAGAACATTTTATGAATTGAGCAGTACTACACAGCAGGACCAGCTGGGTGGGCAGTGCAAATCAGAGACATACATAATAGGATGAACAAGATGTTGCATGGATACCTTGGTTGCACTGTGGCAAGTCTGTAATAAGAAGCATTGGGAGCCTGGAAGAGGTAGTTGCTCTCTCTACCAACTATACCAGGAGGTGGGGAGAGGGCTTTACAGATATACCTGTCACATATAATGCTCCTTAAATAAATAGGGCTGAGAAGGGTGCTGAATTTGAGAGGCTTGTTTAGCAAGAAAGAAAAGATTCAGAATTCCAGTAGCCTAAAATGGGGAAACAATGTTTCAGGATGAAAAAAAAGAAAATGCTGTACACCTGCTTTTCAGTAGCAGAGAGTTTGGGACGAACAGATAGAGAAGATTCTAGAAAGATCTACCGGGGTCAGGTTGGAAAAGAGCCTTGAAGGTCACACCGTGGAGGGTGGACTTACCCATGAGGGACATGGGGAAGCAAATGGCGGGGTGGAGGGTCCTAAGCAGAGGAATGAACTGCTCCTCCTATCAGGAAGGTTGTGTGGAGCAAGGGACATGGCTGAAGAATGAATGAGTTCACTCTGGATAAAATGTGATTAGCAGCATAAAAAGGAAACTTTCATTGGAGGAAAGGGGAAGCACACAGTCCATCTCAGATAGGGCTCCTAGGAAATAGGCTCCAAGAAAAGATTTGCAAATGGGAGGTTTGCAGGGGGGTGCTTCCTACAAAGAGAAAGGAAACCAAAGGGAGCAGAAGTCATCAGGTTGTGGTATACTCGCACAGAGGCCCTGGGTGATCATCCAGGGAGCTGTAAACCACAGATAGTCCCTTATAAGTTTAGTCCCCTTGTCCTACCCTAAGACAAGGGTATCAGGCCTTTGCAACATCACTTCAGCCAGGTACTGACTATGGGTGGCCTCCAAGAAGGGAGTGCAACCTTGAGCCAGGCACCTCCTTTCCACAGTGAGCAGTCATGGAGATAGGACTAAGTCATCAGCAGCAAACACTCTCAGCAGTCAGGGAATAAGTGCTTGGGTTCTAAAGGCTGCAATCTGCGCACAAGGCAACAGTACTCACGGAGGACAACAATGGAAACTAGTGTGTATTGAGCACTCACTGGAGCCAGGCATGGTGCCATTATTTAATTGTATCATATCATTCAATCCTCACTGCTATGGCCTGAATTTTAATGTCATCCAAAAAAAAAAATCACATGTTGGAACCCAACACCAATGTGAAAATATTAAGAGACAGGACCTTCACGAAGTGATAAGTCACAAGAGCTTCACTCTTACACTAGACAGGATTACAAAAGTACCTCGAGTAAGCTTCCTTGCCCTTCCAGCACCCAAGAACACAGCAAAAAGGTACTATGTCCTAGAGGCAGACAGCAGCCCTTACCAGACACTGAATCGACTGGAGACTAGATCTTGGATTCCCAAGTCCAGAACTGTGAACAATAAATTTCCATTGTTTATAAACTTCCAAGTCTAAGGTATTTTGCAATAGCAGCCCAAACGAATAAGGCAACCCTTTGTAGTAGCTTCTATTATTATGGACAAGAAAATTGAGAAGTTACAATGTCTGCCCAAGTGACCATGGGATCAGACTGAAATTCAGAATCTTGTTCTTGCCTTCCAGATCCCATCGATTTAGAAAGGAATAAAATTAAAACTTCAGTTCCTCAAGTGCACTGTCCACATTTCAATGGCTCAAAGGTCACATGGTGCCAGTGGCCACGCTGACTCCCACACTGAGCAAGCCAGGTGTAGGACATTTCCATCATTGCAGAAATTCCTATCGGACAGTGTTATAAAGGACTGCTTTGGGGTCCTGGGGGGAGCAACACAGCCTCGATGACAAGCCAGATTCTCTCTGTGCCCCTCACCCATTGTCTCAAATCTTCATTTAAAAAATTGGTAATTAAACTTAATTGATTCAAGAGAAAGAATCATTTATAATTAATCCTGAAGGGAGAAGGGAAACCATATTTGTACCTGTTTATGTTCACTTGATAAACAGAGAAAAGCTAATGACTTTAGTTCCAGAAAGGTCCACAAGGAAACTGGAATCTCTTATCTCAGCCCCCTACAGAGAAGGAGAGACGTTGCTCCCATTTACGCCTGAGATCAAAGAGGATCTGTGCATGTCATTACTGCATTTCCTCCCCTCTCCTCCTATATTTTTCAAGCTTTCTCAGTTCAGGAGACTAGCCTACATTATCCTGCCAATGAAGAGTTTTACTTTTATTCTCTAATAGTAATACTAAATGAAGGCAAAACAGAGGAAGCTAGAAGTCTAACTCTCTTTCTAGTCACCTTCTGCACAAAGAAAATGTATGACGTACTATACAGATTGCAGAGGATCCGAAGGTTCTGTGGTCCAACTTTACATTTATAAATTTCATGCCAAACCATTGTGTCTTTAAACTTGAATTAACTTGACGATCTCTACAAGTTGGGGGGGGGCACCTGAGACCTCTCAGGAAGACAGCTCTATTTTGATACCTAAGAATGTCATGGTAAAGAACACATTTCTTACACTGTATCCAAATCTGCCTCCTTCTGGCCACCACCATTTCTCTTGGCTCGCTCTTTGGGGAACAAACCAGGTCCAGCTGATAGTCATTTCAAAGATAAATGTTCCCTTGAACATTCTTTTTGGAATGTCTCCAGGCCTCTTTCCTGATCTTCTCAAGATGTGCTTTCTGAGTACCTCAATGCCTGGCAATCTTCTCAGCCCATAAGGTCAGGTGCACAGGTCAATCTCCTGCTGGGAAATGGACACCAAACCTGAGCCCCAGCCTGCAGTGGGTGGCAGTGGGCCTCCACACCACCAGGACGGGTCAATGAAGGCATCTGGGGGATCGCACCTCCAGAAACTGCCGCGGGGTCCTGACAAGTAGGTCTGCACATGGGCTCCCACCTGCTGTGTATCCACTCCTGGATTTCTCCCTGGTTTTCCATAATGAAGGCCAGGTTAGCAAGGAGCAACATTAATTAGTTATAAATTGAAGCTTATTACCATAATAATGAAAAGATGAGTGAATGCAATACCACCTTCTTTCACAATAGTATTTACAAAGGAAAGATTAATAAGGCAATTTTACCCCCAAATCTACAAGGAGTTCAGCAGACAAAGCACATAGCAGATGGAGCCAGATGTTAATGTCATGATAGTGGGGTTGGGGGAGCCATCCTGAGTCTAGAGAAAAACACTGAGCACGGAGACTGTAAGTAACTCTCAAGGTCATTGAAACCTAAGACATCTGACCCTGAACCCTGTACTCCTGATCACCCTGCTGCCTCCCACTGTGCTGTGCTCCCCCAAATTGGAAGAACTCATTGTCCCCATTTAGAGAGGGGCAGACTGGGGCTCAGGCAGATAACTCATTTGTCCAACCACACAGTTAGAGAAAGAGGAACTGGACAATGGGGCCTCTACCTGGAGCCTGCACCCTTGCCAGGCTGTGCACCCCATTCTAGAAAAACCCTGTACTTCCTGAACAACTGAAAGAGTAGTACCAGCAAACACAGGAGCCGGTGACATTAAAGTGCTTGTCACAGGCAGCCACATCACAGCAGCCTCTCATTGCAAGATCCCCAGCTCTGGCATGAAGCTCAGGGCCAAAAGGCAGCAGCTGGGAGGAAAGGAGGAAGCCCCTGTCTGATACACCCCAGACAGGGGCGACCAAAGCAAAGCAGGAGTGGAGCCTCACCCAGGATCGCTACCGACACTACCTGCTAGGTGTGTATCTGGGAGGCTCAAGTCAGGGTGGGGAGCATAGAAAGCCTGACTGTGGCTACCAAAGAAAAAAGTAGAACTACCCACTCCCTCCAATCCCCATAATCCTCCAAACATAAATGGATTTTCCAGGAGCTGATATTACATAAAGCTAAGAGGTAGTATCTGTACTAATTAAAACTTTTTAAGAAATAATTAAACTTTCATTTTAGAAATTGCCCCAGGGTTCACAAACTAAAAGGAGACATGGCCTCTAAAGATAAAATCTCAAAGCTGTGAATGCAGAAGTTAAATGCAAATACATTTATAGCAGAATGAAAAAAGTCAAGAAACACCAATGCCCCACCTCTGTTGCTAACCAAACCAGCACGTTCCCACCTCGACCTGGGAGAACCTGAGCTTATCTGTGCTCAGCCAGCACCTCCTGTTATCCATTCCTCCTACCCTCAGTGTCTGCACCACCATCTTTTCCTCAGCATGTCCAACTCTACCTATTCCTCAAGGCTTACTAGAACCATGTTGAAATTAGGGAACAAGGAACAAGGAAATTCTACTTATTCCCAGGGAGAATAAATAGAGACAAGAAAAGCAAGGTTCCACTTGGCTGGCTGGGCTTGAGTACCAACTTCCCCCCCAGGCTGCTCAGAATACCCAGCCCATCACCTGTCCAGGCCCCAGAGTGTTCCATCACATCAACCTGTGCACAGTCCTGAAGGGTCAGTGAGACCACCCAAGTGGACACAAATTCACCAAGAACACTTGGATCTCCAAAGTACTTCAGAGCACTGGGAATCTGTATTATCTCTCTGCCTAAGCCTTGACTTTCTATATCAGGAATCCTTATATCTGAGGATCAGAGAGTAAATATTTTAGAATCTGTGGGCCCTGGAGTCTCTGAAGCAGCTGCTCAACTCTGCCATGTAGCAAAAAAAACTGATACTACACAAATGAATGTATGTGGCTGTCTTCCAATAAAATTTTATTTAGAGAAACAGCTGGAAAGCTGAACACGACCATGCGGCTGAGTTTGGCTGCCAGGCTACAATCTTCTGGCCTCTCTTTTAGAAGATAATGGCTTTATCCAAGTCATCCTCATTTTTGTCCCCCACTGTTCTAGATGCTCCATGATCCTTTGCAGAAAAGAGCAAGGGAATTGGTGTTCAAAACATATTAAAGTCAACTGCTGAGGCTCAATGCACCTTTAAGGCATGCCTGAATGTTGAAGCTCAACGATAAAGGGCAAAGAGGCTCACAATAGTTTAAGGAAACTGAACTGGGAGTCCATTGTGCAAGGTTATTTACTCTCCAGTGTTCTGTCTCACTTTTCCACACTCACAGCAGGCTACTGGGTGGTTGAAAAAAATTTCCAGATAAGGCACCTTCATTGAAAATGTACATGGCATTGCCACAAGGTGCAGGACTAATATGTATGCTCCTGCCGAGAAGTTGAGGAGGGAAAGGGGTCTTCCCTGAACTGCAGGTGTATAGAGGATCTGCCCCTGAGGCAGCATGTCCACAGCAGGTCCTCTCATGCCTTGGGTATCAATGAGTCTGTTCCCACAGCACGTGAGAGGCCCAAACATAAAGATGAAGCCAAAAGGGGCTGGAGAAAAGTCTCCTTCTGGAACAATCTCTTTAAAGTCAGCAAAGGAAAGATGACACTATTATATTTTATACTTTCATCTGTGTTATAATATTGAATAAGTTGGTCCTGTAGATCATATGTATTTTATTTTTACAGGCCCTCCATCCAAAAGAAGGGCAAAAAGGACCTGACATAATAATTAAACATGTGCAACCTAATCCATATTATTCAATTTTGGTGGGAGGAGTAACTCCTTAAATTCCTCATAGAGCATTGTGGGATGCGCAGTGGATGTAAGAGAAGAAAGAATGAGAACAAACTGTTTTATTTTCTAGAAAATATAAGAATTAACATAAAAATAAATCCCAAAGATTAAATCATACAGACCATATTCTATGATCACATTGGAATAAAACTTAAAGTTAATTATAACAGGTTAATATTTCAAAACTCAACCACTCAAAGAACTACAAAACAATATGCAAAACTACTGCTTAAGGAGGAAGTAAAATACAAGTACAGAGTAATTAGGAAAATGAAAAAAATATATATCACTTAAAACTTTCAAGGTACAGTCAAAGCTGCATTCGAACACAAATATGTATTTTGAATCCTATTATTAAATTAAAATGAAAATAAAAGAACTGATAGATCAATTTATTCACTTAGAAAATATATAAAAAGAGGAAAAAATGAGGTCAAATGAGCGATAAATTAGAAAAACATATTAAACAATAGGAGTGATAAATGTAATAGCATCTGTTTATCTGACTTAGCTTTGCATTCATGTTTGGCTACATCAGTACTAACGTACTTGATTAAGTTCTGCTTTCCCAGATGCTAATGAAGTTATTACATATAGACTAATAAAGTTATTACACATACGTTAATGAAGTTATTACAATATATATATATATCATATTACCTTCCTAAAAATCTAATAAAATATGAATTACAAACACATTTCACCAAAAAAATTAAGAAAAGGGATTCAGGAGCTGTATAAAATACTAGCAAATCAAATCCAGTACTATATTAAAGAGAAAAAAACAATTAAAGTTAATTACAATGGTTTAATATTTGGATAGTTCTACAATTCATAAAAATAATAGGTCCATCAAGAAAAACCATCTGACAATCTTAATTCTTATCCTGATATAAAAATAATGAAGTAAAAATAACTGATGCACCAGTTCCTTACCATGATAAAGAATATGTATCTCACAAATAAAATAGCCACCATATTTAATAGAATTCCAGTACCATCGTAATTGAATCAGGAAAAGGAAAAAGGAGGTTTTATATTATCACTGTTATTTAACCTCACTCTGAAATTTCGAGCATAAGCAAAAACTAAAATTAAATTAAAGAGCTATAAGTATTTAAAAAGAAAAGGCAGAGTAACTGGCAGATGATATTATCACCTGCCTTAAAACTCAATGGTATCACTTAAAACTGTAAGAATGGACAAAAGATTTTTAATTTGAGAGGCAGACATAAAATATGCGTGGAGACACATATTTTATACCAGCAGTAGCCAATCAAAAATCATGGTAGAAACTGTTATCCCATACAAAAAAAAACCCGATGAATAAGAAATAAACAAAAAATATTACAAACCTAAAAGAGGACTCTAAACACTACTAAGGGGCATAACACAGAAGACGTGAGTAAATGACAAAACTTACTTGTGTTTAGGTAAGAGGGCCCAACACTGTAAAAATGTCTGTGGCCTCTAAATGAATCCATAAATCCAATGCAGAGTCAGTCAAAGTCCAAACAAGATTTTAAGGGGATGGGGATGGAAAACACGCCCAAATTGTTCTGACTATTTTTTATAAGAATAAGCATGCAAAGTTTCCTGGGAAACTTGAGGTTTCAGAGTAATCAGAGAACATTCCTCACCAATATGAAAGCATGACATAACTGAAGCAGTAAACCAAGATGGTATCAGTGGACGAATAGAACAGAAAGGCTCCAAAGTGCATGGGAGTATATAATTTAGGCGGCATTGCCTAGAAGCAGGAAAAACATGTATTATTCCAAAAGAGCTATTGGGACATCTAGCTATCATCCTGGAATAAAATAATGATAAAGCAAGCTCTCTACCTCATCCCCTGTGCTAGCTTTCCATTGGTATGAAAAAATACCTGAGAAAATCAGCTTAAAGAATGAAAGGCTTATTTTGGCTCATGACATTTCAGTCTAAAGTGACTTGGTCCTGTTGCATTTAGCCTGTGAAGGAACAGGACATTGTGGTAGGAGCACATGGTGGAAAAGACTTCTCACTTCACAGCAGCCAGGCAGCAAAAAGAGAAACAAAAGAGCATTCCCTCTCGAGGCCCAGCCCCGATGCCCTGACTTATTCCCACTAGCCTCCTTCTCTTAAAGGTTCCACCTTCTCCCAACAGTGCCACAGACAAGTGGCCAAGCCTTTAACAAATGAGCCTTTGGCAGACATTTACGATCCACGCCAGAGCAGTCTTAATATGAGAATCATGGTTCAATGCTTTAAATACATAAATTTTAAAAAGAAGGAAGGAAAGTAGGAAAGGAAAGAAGAAATGAGGAACCACAAAGTTGCCAGAAAAAGGAAAATCTCTTTACAAGAGTGAAAAAACCCTTTCTGACCATGAAAAACATAAACAGCAACAAAATACTTATAAATCAGACCACATAAAAATTTAGAAAATAACAACAAAAAACTTCTGTGTGATAAAAATGAAAACCTGTAACCAAGGAAAAAGAGAACAACCCCGGAGGAAAAAATAATGCAACGTATATGAAAGAACTAATACTTCTTGTGTCCAAAGAACACTTACAAATGAAAAACAAAGATATCTAAAAGAAAAATGTGCAAAGGATAAAACCAGCTAAGTTGCAAAAAGGAAAAAATTCCAAACATCAATGAACGTTTGAAAACATTTTTCTACCTCACTAAAAAGTGAATTAGTGCTAATCAAAATTATTTTTCATCTATGGAATAAAAAGATCAAAAAGACTGATGAAAACTAGTTCTGGAAATTAAGCATCAACTACAGCTCTTTTATATGGCTGTTTGTCATGATTTAGAATTATGAATTATGACTATCAATAAAGAAAATTCTTAAAAGATATGCCCCACATGGCCAATGGTGGTTACCAACAACACCAACAAAGAACAGAACTAGGGAGGCTAAAGAGAGGATTATTCACTATACATTTCTGCAACAACAGATTTTTGTTTACAATACACAAAACGGTAACAGTTCAGACTTTCTGCATGCTCGCCATATGCCAGCCCCCGTGCTAGAAAGCAATATCAACACCCTCCCACCCTCCCACAGCCTGAGATTGAGTCTGCAGAAAGTAACTGGTCTTCATTGTCCTTGGTTCTGAGAGGCAGAAACGCCGGCTAACACAAGCACTTCTCTCTCCGGAGCCAAAGAGGCAACCCAGGTCCTTCTCTCCTTCCCTTGCCAAACTTTCCCAGAAGCAGCTTCCCTGATGGAAACATGCAGAGCTGGATTTCTCTAGAGCCCTTTTCCCATACCATGGTTGATTATTCTTTGCTTCAAAAGCTGGAAGACTCTCCGTGTTCCCCCTTGCAACTCCCAAGGATGCAGTGGGAATTCCCAGCTTCCTGGTTCTCCTCATTTGACGACCATATCTTCTGGGAAATTGAACCCGGAACACTTGGCACACCCCAGACTCAGTGGTCCTCAAAGTAAGGTCCCCAGACCAGCTGCATCAGCATTACCTGGGAAATTGTTGAAATGCATATTCTTGGCTCCCCTTACACCCACTGAATCAGAAATTCTGGGCATAGAGCCCAGTGATTTGTGCTTTAATAAGCCTTGCACATGATTCTAATGCAGCAAAACCTGAAAACTTCTCTATAATGACTTCAGAGTTGTGGAAATCAAGGCTGAGAGCCTAACTGATCTTCAGGGCCCACAGCTAGTATGCGGCAGGGCTGTGACATGAGCCCAGATCTCTCTAGTAAGCCACGTACGGTCTTACATACTCTGCTGTACTACTTCCTTGTACATCGCTTGTATGATATTAATTTGGGAAAAAACAAATTTTCCTTTAAGAATACAAATGATGTTCCTAAATGTTGCTATGATTAGCTTTGGAACTCACTTTTTAGATTTATGAAAGGGACAGCAGAGCAGAAAATCATGCTAATCTTGCCCTCTTTCATTTACTTCACAAGCCTTTTGTGTGGACCACAAGGATAGGTCTGCCTGCTTCCCCAACGGCAGCAGCATCTGCTTGCAGGAAGACCCTGCTAGCCTGGCGGAATGGCAGTAACAGGTCACCTGCCCCTTTGCCCTTCAGAGCACTGCACAAGACCTAGATCTTCTGAGGGTCATTTTCAGCTGGAAAGGCAATCCAGCTGTCCACCGGCCAACTCAGTGTTTACTGCTAGATCAGATAGTCTAAAGATTAGACTCCAAACCACGCCTGGACAATCTACAACCCAAAGGACAAAATGTGGCCCTACTAGAGGTTTTCATACAAAAAGTTTTATTGGGACACAAACAAGCTTATTTGTTTATATATTATCAGTGGCTACTTTCATAGTACAAGAGCAACATTGAGTACATGTGACAAAAACTTCGTATGTCTCAAAACCTAAAATCTTTATTTCGGTCTTCTATAGGAAATTTCTGCTGAGTCTTAGTCTAAATATTTATCACTCCACGGAGAAAGCAGACTTGTACATTTGGGAAATCATGACTGAATTCAAAGTCTGCGTGATTTGTGTATCAGAGTCTGACTTCCAGCAAGTCTTTTGACCTCCCTGAGCCTCAACTTCCTCATTTGTAGAACAGTTGCTCCACAGGACTGTGGTAGTGATCAGAAGGAAAAAATCATGTCAAAAGTCTGCACATGATAGATGCCCATTAAAGGAAAGTTCCAACCCTTCTCCTCTTTAGGTACAAACATTTCTCAAGACCAACAGTGTCACAGCTCCGGAACATAGTAGGTATGTGTTCTGTTTATTCGCTCTGCAAATTCAGAATGCAGAAGCTCCACAAAGCCCACAGGCTGCAATTTAAAATATCTCACTGTCCAGTGATCCGGGTGATAATTTACTAACCAGGCAGCACACTTGGATCCCATACATCATCTCCTAAAGCCAAACCTGTCCTGCACAGAGCCAACAGTCGGCTCTGCCCTGGAAATGAAAAATGGGCTCCCGGGGACAGCAGATCCTAGCTACAGGAGGGAAAGAGAGAGGGTCTAACCGCAAAACGCTCCGATCCCACAAATCTCTGTCTCAGGTACAGTCCCTCTTGGTGACCTCAGAATCATTCACAAGCAGGGTTTTATAACTCCCAGCTGCCTCTAAACAGAGACCTAAATCTCCCTTTCTTCTCGGTCAAGTACAAGACCAACCACACAAGGAGAGCTGCCTTGGGTCAAGCTGATGGAGACGGTACCCTCCCACCCTCACCTCCATCACCCCCACCACCCTTCCACCCCTCCAGTATTTTCTGCATCACAAGCTGCAGTGGTCTAAGTCACTCCCTTCCTCCCTCCAGATTGAACTTCTCTCTAATCGGATCATCTCCATCGTGTTCTCTGAGCCTCATCTTTTTATCTCCCACAGTAATGCCTCTATTCTATGTTCCCATCCACATGCAGGATCATGATTTTTCAGTGCCAAGTACACTGTGGCTGGGTCTCTTGGGAAATGGCCCAAGGCTCCTCCTTTATGGCCATCAGAATCATGGAAGGGATACAGACAGCCTGTAAGTGCTGGATAAGA
>PVJO010012767.1:0-54248 GCA_004026905.1 Hystrix cristata | reverse complement strand
CTTGACAGTTCCTACGTTAGGGGAATTGGGGGCAAGGCCGATCTCTGGCTGGGGATATTTTCTGCAGCGGGGACAGAGCTGTTTCCAACCTTTGTTACTAAGGAAATTTCAGAGCCAGTCTATAAATAGCTCCCTGCCATTAGCCTCAGCAGAAATGAAGTTTGGCGAGGACACCAAGAGCATTGCAGTTCTGTGTACTGCTGAAGGGGGAATTGAATTTAAACATTTCTGTCCGTCATGTTGTGTGTGTGTGTGTGTGTGTGTGTGTGCATAAAGCAAGAAAAAAATAAACAGTAATGAAAGAAAATGAAAGAAAAAGTGATAAACAGATGCCCATAACAAGTGTACAAAACTCCTCTCATGGTCACACTCCTGAAATTCCTGCAGTTCTGGAAAGAACACTCCTGTTGCTCCCAGTAGTCATCTGGGCAAGAGGTGAGTCGAGGTGCCTTGGCGTTGATGCCTAATGTCGGCGTTTCACAGGTCAATGTGGAAAGGATAAATATTGTAATCCAGTATCTTTCTTTCTATCAAATAAACCCCAGTCCCTTTGCAAAGTCTCTTTTGCCCAAGACATATGTAACAGAGTTTTGGCCACTTTTTATGTTGTCACTCCCTGTATTGTTAACTCCTCCACACATCACAACTTTTGCTTCCCTTCCCCTAATAGCTCTTTCTGTTTTCTTTTGTTCTCACCATATAACTGAGTAATTTGAAAATATGAATTTCAACAGATGTAAAGAGTAGAGTGGGAAAAAATTGACTATGCTACAACTTACTGTCCACCATAACAACAGGTAATTTTATCAAAGTCACAGCAAATGTAGAAATCTCAAGCCTAATCTGATTTGGGCAGGTAAAAGCCTTCTGCTGTTGGGTCCTCGGGCTAGTGGGATTGGCTCTGGGATTGTGTTCAGTGGAGTTGGAACTGGGGCATGGGACTTCCCTGTGGTGCTGTGGTTTGAGGGCCTAGTGGGTGTGCTTCCTATCTGGGGCCTGAGTGGACTGGACTATCCCCAGGACCTCATGATTGTCCAGCCATGCCCCTCATGCCCTTCTCTTCGGCAGGTGCTTTCTCTCTTTTTGCAATAAGCTTAAAGTGATAATTTTTCAAATCTTCAAATTCTGGATCCTGTTTCCTTAACTGCTTCTTCTTCAATTCATTTATCTCCTATAGTATTTTATTATTAAAGCCCAGGCCTCCACAAGGGTGAAGGCTTGTGGAACTAAGTCCTCAACCAGTGTGATCTAATACTATCTATAGGTGGGTCCCTCCAGAACTAAATTAAATTAGAGGACATTCAGCGGGCATCCAGTGGAAGATCTACAGAATCAATTGCTTGGCATGGAAGAAAACCAGCTGTACACAACTGGTCTCACAATTGTTGTGCTGGCTGTGCGAAAGTAGGTAGGACATTTTTATGTTTCCCTACATCACACCATCTGTGGTAACCACAAAGGAAATGTCTATGGAATGCACACATAATGAAAAGAGAATCAAACCATTTTACTTCAAAAAATCGACTAAATGCAAAAGAATACAGTAATGGAGGAAATAAAGGACAATGAAAGCTAAAAGAGAGAAAGAGAGAGAACAGCAAAATAGCAGAAGCCCTTTTTAATACTAATTATCCAGGCTGCCTCGACGTTCTGAACTGATTCCAAATGTTTACTTGTCACGGTCATTTTGACTCTGAGGAAAAGCCAGAAGTTGCATGAAGTCAGTCAGGTGACTAAGGTGGAAGAACATACACAGAATGTTTTCGCGAGCCTGCTTTTCCACCAATGGCACTCAGCAGCAGCACTCGCCATAGTTTTTATTTCACCTCATCAAGATACATGTGAAGTAGAACTTCCTAAATTGCAGCAAGTGGCAATAATGAAGGGATAAGTGTGTTCAAAGCAAGGGGAAGTATTTTGAGGAGGATTAATGGCAACGTGTCTTTACTGCAATAATTTATTTAATTTAAATATTCACCATATATTTTGATTAAGCTTTCTATACAGAATACCCTGTTCCCAGCAATGCAGAGTACATACTTTTCTCACATGCACATATTCTCTATGATATGTTAGGACACAAAACACATCTCAATAGACTTTAGAAAAGAGATATCATATAAAGTATCTTCTCCAACCGTGAAAAGGAGTCAGAAATAAATAACCACAAAGTAAAACAGAATGTTTATTAAAATGTAGAAAATAGAAAACACCATTAAAATAAAATTTAAAAAAAAAGAAAACAGAAAACAGACCCTAACGCAACCAATAAGTCAAAAAAAAAAATTCACAATGGAAGTTTGCAAATACTGAAAGAAGAATGAAAATTAATATACAACTTAGGAGATCTAGTGAAATGGAAATGTATACCTGTAATGATTACATTAAAAAAGATACGTCTCAAATCAATGGCCTACTGTTGTATCTGGAGAAGTTTAAACAAAGGAGAGTAGACTAAATATGAAACTAGCAGAAGGAAGGAAATAAAAAGGAAGGAGTATGAGCAAAATAATGACTAGAAAAACAGTCTTTAAAACATGAAATCAAAATTTGGTTCTTTGCAAAGATCAACCATATTCACAAGTGATTGGCTAGATATGCAAAGAAAGAAAGAGAACAGATACAAGTAACTAAAATCAGAAATAAAATTGGAACTTTAACACTGACCATATAAAGATAAAACAGATGAACAATTGTACCATAACAAGTTACATTTTACAAGAAAGGGACAGACTCCTTCAAACACATAATTACCTAAACTGACTCAAGAAGAAATAGAAACTTTCAAAAGACTGGTAACAAGCAAAGTTATTCAATCTCAAAAACTTTCTCCCAAAAAGAAAATTCCTGAACCAGATGGCTTCACTGGTGAATTCTACTAATCATTTATTGACCATCAGTCTTTCTCAAAGTCTTCCAAACCATTGAAGAGAATGTGTCCTAACTCACTCTATGAGGTCAAAGTGAGATGCAGACATCACAAGAAAAGAAAATTATAAATATCCTTATAATTATTAATGTAAGAAATAATTCATCAAAATATTAACAAATCACATCCAACATCACATTAAAAAGAAAATTCACTACGATCAAGTGGGATTTATCCCAAAGAATGCAAAGGTGATTCAACAAAAAAAAAGTTAATCAAGGTAAATACATCACATTAAAAAAACAGAGAAAAGTCGCATGATCATCTCAAATGAAGAGGAAAGACATTTATCAAATCCAACAGCCATAGAACATTGTTAACTAGTGCAAAGCCCTGGGTTCAATCTCTAGCACCAAAGCAAACAAACAAACAATTAAAACCCCAAAAACCTTCATAAAAACTCTCACACAACTAGGAATAGGGCAAAAATTTGTCAACATGATAAAAAGTACTTACAAAAATCCTCAGACAATTCAATGAGTGACTGAAAAATTTCTCCCTAAGAGAGTAAGAACAAAACAAAGATGTCTACTTTAATACAGCTAGTCAAACTTGCACTGGAAGTTCTAGCCAGAATTAATGAACAAGAATAAGAAATAAGAGAAGATAAAACTATTTCTAGGCATAGATAACGTGATCCTATATTTTTAAAAAATCTCAAAGTGTATAAGTAATTATTAAAGCTAATAATATTGCTAAGTAAGTTTGCAGGCTACAAGATCAACACAAAGAAATCAACTGTATGTCTACATGCCAGCAATGAAAAGTCCAAAATGAATATTAGGAAAGAAATTTCATTCAAAAGAGCATCAAAAGTTATAAGTAAATCTAAGGAAGTGAAAATTTTTAAAGCAATCTTGAAAAGGAAGAATAAAGTTGGATACACAGTTTCCGACTTTTAAATGAACTACAAAATTTCAACAGTACGTTATAAATATGGACATATAGACTAATAGTTCCAGAAAAGAGGGCTCAGAAATGTTATCATTTGATCTTTGAAGAGTGCCAAAACATCCACAGGGAAAGCATAGCCTTTCGCTAGACTTGGGTAAGATCAACCCAAATGTCCATCGGCAGATGAATGAATTCACAAAATATGGCCCATATACGCAATAGAATATTATCCAGTCACAAGAAGAAATGAAACTTTTATATGTGGCACAAAGTAAGAAGCCCTCGAAAACATTATATGCAGCGAAATAAGCTGACACAGAAAGACGAATATGTGTATTTCTCCATTTATGTGAGTTACCTAGGGTGGTTGAATTTATGAAAACAGGCAGTAAAGTGGAAGTTACCAGTGGCTGAGGGTAGGAGGAAATGGAAGTTATTTCTCAACATCTGTAGCTTTTTAGGGGGGGATATGAAAAGTTTTAGTATCATTTTGATGGCCACACAACCCCATGAATGTGTTTAATGCCACTAAGTCCCACATCTATGAATGGTTAAATGATAAATAGCATGTTAGGCATATTTTACCACAATCTAAACAAACTATTAGAAAGAAAGATGAGTGTTGGTAAATGATAATCTGTGTAACCTATTTCAAAGGATAATATATTCTGCTGGGCATAATTCTTTTTAAAAATAGTAGCATAGTATTTTAACAAAGCAGAGCTTCAAGGAAATTCTAGGGTCACTTGGGGTGTGGTGCTATTTTTTAGACTGTCACAAACATAATTAACTCAGACAGTTTGTCTCTACACAATATTTATAGTCCTGGTCTAAGGCAGGTTCATAAAGTAAAGACTCTGAGTCCTGGGCTATTTCAGAGATAGCACCAAGAACAATAGCAAGAACAATGGTCACAGAAACAAAATAGAAGGAATATAAATACAGATATAAGAATGTAATTTTAAACAGGAATGACTAACCTTGACAGGTACAATTAGTCTAGACATTTTTCCAGTGGTAAAACTGAGTCACAGATTTTCATGATCTGTTGAAAGTCAAATAGCTATTTTTAATCACAGCTATGTTTCTCAACTTCTAATTTAAAGGCTTCTCTACTTTGCCACACTAAGGTAAAGTTCTCTTTAACCAGATAAGTATGAGAGTTTGGAGAATTAAGCACCATATGGTCACTTGATGATACAAAATATGCAACTTAAAAGTGCTGAATGATGCTTAAATGAAAATTAGTTGAAATTAAACTCCATGAAATTAAACTCCACCATTGCCTTCATCCATTGAAGCAGTTTGGAGTCATGGAAGAAGCTATAATGGTATTAGCACCCTGTTTCAGGAGTTCATCTGCCCGCCCACTTTCTGGTCCTCTCTGACTTTCAATGCTCCTTGCTCTGACTTTCCTGATTAATCAACAATCCCCACCCTACTGACCATACAGACTGCTTTTCTAGCCTCTGTGTTCAGCAACCAGATACTGAGTTCTCTCCTCACTCATGGGACCGTTCTCTGCTTGCTCACTGGACAGCTGGACAGTGTGATGTTGTCCTTTGCTCTGTTTATCCACTAGCCCCACAGATAAGAGGCCGACACATGCTTCCTCAACGCTTGTGCGGCCTGAGCCTTATCGCTCCTTTCCTAGTAGTCAGAGGTTGGGTACAATTTTGGAAGAAACAGCAACTGCTACCTAGTTTTAAAATACAATCGCCATTCAAATGTACACCATAAATTCAATAAAAATGCAGCAGCCCTATCCTGCCTTCTCACTTGTTATCTTATAATTAGTGCAGCTATTTCTAGATGTTAGAAAGTATTTTCTTATATTTAAATTGCATCTTTTTCTAACTTATGTCCGTTGGTTTCATTTGTGCCCTCTGGGTCGAGCAGACTGTACCAGTCCTATCTTGCACATGACATCTTCAAATGCTTTTCCAAGACTGCACAGGTTCATCTCTACATCTGCTGTTCCTCATTCTAAAATAAGAGGCTATTCAGATTCCTTGAGTAATTTAGAAAGTGATTTTTTAAACTTTTAATAACATGTCATTCTCTCAAACATTGCCCAAAATGGACACATTCTGTCCATTTTCCTTCTCAAAAGTGATGTGCAGAACCAGACCCAGCCCGCGGGGTACTGCCTGCCACCTCCGAGCAGAACAGGACTATGACTGTGCATGTCGGAGACGCAGCTGGTCCACCCCGCTGCCCTTCTCCATCACGCACGCTGCTCCCCGGGTCTTGCTCCCTTTCAGGTCTCATCCTTCCCTCTCCGGAGCTTGCAGCGCTTCCTCCTGCTGTGGGTGCAATTCACACTTCGTGGGAAGAGTGTCTCTTTCCTTTCGTGGAACTCCAGTGTTCCAGTTTACGCTCCCTGCATTTCCTCTTTGGGGAAGGAAGAGGGAAACTCCAAGTCTTCCAATAAAACAAATGAGACACGTCTCTCAGGACTGCAGAGTGCAGGGCTGATCCACAACTTACACATGTGCAGCTGGTAATTGTCTACCTACCACCAGAAGACACCCACATCTGATCTGACCCCCTGAAGGCCTCTGAAAGGTCCTTCCTTTTAGGGTTACAAAATTACTATTTACACTCTAGGGTTTTCCCAAAGCTACAGCCCTCCTAGAACACCCAGACTGACCTTTATCTGCACTGTGGATCCTAGCTACCGGTCACAATCACCTGCGGAGTTCTTGCAGCTAATGTGGACCATCTCCCAAAGAGGATTCCATATGCCTTTGCTATTGCTATCGCTATTGTTGAGGTAGTTTTGCTTTTAAACCTCACAGTTGAATGAATCTACAGTCGAATTTAAAAACAATGCTCTACAGCCTGGAGTTTTCCTCAATAATCTATTGCTCATGTGATTTGGGCGGGTTGGTTAAGGGACATGATCTTCAGCACCTCTCCAAGGAAATGAAATAACACTTGTCCTATAGAGCTAGGAATATATTGTGTATAAAATATTTGGTACAATATTTGGCAAAAATTAATATTTAATTGATAACTACTCTCAGCAAATCCTACTGGGTAAATAAAAGCCTATTGCCCTATCTGGTACCTTAAATACTGTCTCCACTCAGAGGAAGGGAGCCAAACTCAATTATTAATAGTTATACCTCATACACTCATAGTTATAGTGTTTTTCATACACAAGAATTATAAAAACCTAACAAAAAATATTCCTATGAAGAGTTCAAGTCAAATCAATAATCTTGAATTCTTAGCCCTGATACTTTTTTAATTACCACTTAAACTTATTTGTTTATAATGTTTCCCAAGAACCTTTAGGTTACAAAAAAAAAAAAAAGTCCCAAAATAACCTTCACTTAGGGAACCAAACCAATAGAAAGAGGATATATTCTATTAAAGTATAACCTATAATCTCTGCTTGACATTTTAATCTTGAGGGATGGCCTTTCCTTTTTATTTCTTTACCAGAAAGACACAAAGAAGAGAAAAAAGGATCTCTATATTCTAATTGCAAATCCATCACATAAATTATTGGCAGAATCACTTTGGTTGGATGAGCTAATGCAATTTTTAAAACTCCCACTGAGCTAATGTGATTACACTGAGTTCCCATTACCCAGCGGTCACTGCGGGCCAAGCCCCTGCCCCTGACCTACTACCGGCTGGGTCGATAAAGGCAGAAGAGATGGCAGCTGCTCAATAATGAGAGCATCCTCATCATCAGATTGTATGTATACAGGGGACGCTAGGCGACACTGCTGTCCCATCATTTACGGCATGTCCAGAGGGATGAATAGTACCATCCCAAAGATGGCAAAACTGTAAAATGGGGCTGGAAAGCTCTTAAAGGTCCACTCCCTTTGGTACACATGGGAAAGCTGGAGCCTAGCAAGGCGAGATCACCACCTGAAAGTCACTCAGGGAAGCTGGGACAGGAGCAGGCTGCACATGATGCCCTGGGCCCAGTGAAGGGATTCTTAGAAAATGCACCAGAAAATGAATGTAAATTAGGAAGACACCACGAAGCTTCCTCAAAATATTAAAACCAGAACTCCTCTATGATCCAGAAGTTCTACTACTGGATGTATGTCCGCAGAAAATTAAATCGGTATGTTGAAGAGATAGCTGCAGTTTTAAAATTGTAGCATTGTTCACAAAACATGACATGGTGTCAACCTAAAGGTCCACCAGAGGACTGACAGGTAAAGGAAGTGTGGTGTATTCACACAAAGGAAGACTGTCCGGCCACTAAAAATGAAATCTTGCCATTTGTGACAACATGGGTGAATGTGGAAGACATTATGTTAAGTGAAGTAAGCCAAGTGCAGAGAGACAAATACCACATGTTCTCACTCACAGGGATCCAAAAATCTAGCCCCTGCGAGTAGGGAGGAGAATGGTGGTAACCACACGCTGGGGTGTGGGGGTGGGGAAAAGGGGAAAATGCGGATCAAGGGCTGTATAATGGCAACTGTAAGGAGGAGCAGGTTCAAGGATCTATTTGTGGCATGGTGACTAAAGTTGATGAGGTGTTAAATTCTTAAAAATGCAGACAGAGTAGACGTTGAATGTTCTCACCACAAAATTGGTAACTATGTGGGATAATACAATTGTCAGACAAGTAGGTTTATCCATTCCTCATGCACATATACTTCAGGTCATTATGTTGTACTCAATGAATATGTGTGTTTTATTAATGTATGTTTGAAATATATAATAGTGCAGATTGTTCTGGAAAGTTGGTACACGTGCATAACATATCTTTATCACTTCTATCTCTTTACTCCTATTGCCTTCCCTTTTCCCCACCTCTAAACTCTGCCTTTTGTTTCCTAACATCCCTCCTTTATTTTACTGTTTTATTTATTTTTAATAAATATATTCAATTTTATCCATCAATCTAAAAAAGATTTTAAGAAGTATCACCCACGAAGTATGCTATGGATCTTAAGAATGCATTTCTTCTATTCCCCCTGCCAAAAAAATAAGAATCATAAGCGCTTGAAAATTAAAATGTATATGCAATTATTTTCTAGAAATTAGTGTATGTGTTTTTCTCTCTCTCTGAATTTCTTAGGCATGTGAAATACTGTTGCTTCTCATGTCTCTCCTAAACCAAAATGGACCAGTCCACTACCACCTTCTTTCTTCCAAGCTGCTGGGAATGAAAGTGCTTGCCCAAAGAGGATCTTTACAAACATGTTTTGCCCTGACAGACTGAACTGTTAAAACCCTTCCCTCCAAGGGGGTCTTGGAAAGCACACCCTGTGTGCACACCACACTCACAGCCGTCGCTTAGCATTCCCTAGACTGACCTGTCTCGGCCTCTCCCTTGTCTCTCCCTCTTCCTCTCCTACCAGCTTCTCTTCCCTCTTCCTACATTTCTCCCTCTCCTAGGCTTCCCCTTATCTGAGTGTATGTGTGTGCGTCTGCCTCTTTGTCACAAAATTACTCCCAAGATTACCTAATATGTAACTGTAAGTCAATGTCATATCAAATTCATGGTGAACACTACTAGAGAAACACATACAAAAGGAATTCGCTATCAAAACTTAAATTTTGAAAGCTAAGTAAAAAATGATCAAAGAATTGTGTATTCTAGATGAATTAACATCCATAAAAACTGTCCAAAAATAAATGGCTTTACAAGAAATAACAGCCACTAAAGAAAATCCCAGTGGCAGAAAGCTAGGTTGAATAACATTTGATTGATTAGTCAAATATTAGCTTTAAATTTTTAACCGAAAAGAATCGATCCTGTTTAAATTAATTTTGTGAAATAAAAAATTAAAATGAAAATATTGGAAGTGGTTTAACTGCTCTTTTTTTAAAGCCATTCAAAGAATTAAAATGACTTCATATAATTTGTTCTGGAAACTGATTTCTTAAAATTCATCTAGAGCATAATGGTAATTAAATATTTATATTTAAAATATATGGGTCTTATAAGACTCTACTTCATATGTGACTGCCAATGATAAATAAAGTTTAAAATTGGTCTAGTAGTGACTCTTCAGCTTCTTCTATGAGACACAATATTGCTATCTTCAGTAATAAGGATATGGAACTTTTCAAGGTACTACAAGTACACTACACTCCACGAACTGTTGCCTCATCTTTAAATGAAAGATTTCAATCCATGAGAGCTACACATGCAGGTCTGTGGCTGGCAGTGTGTAACTTAGCTTCAAGAAACTTCTATGGCCCTTAAAAAGTGGAGCTTTGGGAGAAATACTGACTAAAGGGTAGAACATTTCAGTTAGATAGGAGGGGTAAGTTCAGGAGATCCGTTATACAGTATGATGACTCTAATTCATGACAATATATTGTATTCTTGAAAATTGCTAAGTAAGCAAATTTTCAGTGTTTTCGCCACAAAAGTTAAGTACTGCACGTGAGGTAATACATGTATAAATTAGCTCAATTTAGCCATTCTACAATATGTAGCTATCTCAAAACATCATGATTTGCATAGTTTTTCAAAACATCACAACTTGCATTTGTCAAATAAATAAATGTTTTCACTTTTTAAGAAATCCTAAGCATTTAAACAGTGAAACTTAGAGTTATTCCCCTAAAGGGTGGTTAATCATAAAATTAGTATCTCTGAATTTCTCCTTGCTTGTCACTGAGTTTTTGAGAAGGTCTCATCCCAAACCCTCCATCAAAGCAACAACAAAGATGCAGAAAGCTGTACCTAGAAGGAGCTGTACAGGGAACAGTTTACTGTTTGTTGCGCCTGCTACGGAAGATGGCTTGGTCGACTGGTGGTTGATTCATCCAGTGAGGGTGTGAGTGTGTAAATATGTGCATGCGGTGCGTGATGGCTGTAACAGACAAGCACACCGTTATGAATAAACTCAAGCGAATTCCAGTTGAGCCCCCTCAGCCACAGTGATTTCAAGGATGGGCTTTTTCCAGTCGGGCAGCAGCTCATGTCAAATTCCTTGATAAAAAAGCAGTAAGTACAGTCAGTCAATGGAGGAAGCTCCAAGAGTGTTGTGAGTCTGGAATGTGGAAGACAAAACTGACGGTTCTTTTCTATACCCAAGTGAACATGGAAAGTCTCAGCGAATAACATGTTGATTTTTCCTTCATTGCTGTGAGCTTGAAGCCTAACATCCAAGCCTACTTTGTCCTACGTTCAAATTACAATATGGAAATTTCCTACTCAATTATACAAAGCATCCAGTAGTGATCATTTTAGAGATAAGAGGGGAAAACATGTGCATGCAAAGGAAAATGGCTTGAATTTGGGGGAGGGGGCCACATCCATGCACGTCTCAGTTATTACAGCTATACATTTGTCTCCAGCCACCCTTGATCACACCCTTGATCCTGGCCTGCATTTCTTTCTCCAGCTTCTCAGTACTCTTATCTCCGGGCTCACCTCCATGTTGCATTTCTGGTATTGTGTTTTAAAAGTGGACAGTTTCATGCACAAGTGTTTAGGAGGAAGTGCACTGATGGCAAAAATTTTACTTTAAAATGCATCACACAAAATGAGACAGATTCACGGATGGATATCTGAGTGGATGTTGTATGATGAAGCCAGAATGGTAAAATGTTATTAGGAGTATCTAGACAGAGGGATGGATGCACACACTTTGCTCTGTGTATAAAACCTTTCCTAAATCAATTTGGAAAGGCCAGTAGGCATATTAGCCCAACTTTGGCTTTTGTTTCTGAGTCCTTTTGATTCAAATCTAGTAGTCTTTGGCAGCTTGGCAGTTGTTTGGACTCATCTCACACATTCCTTTTCCTGACCTAGAAATAGACACTTTAGTGGGAAATAGTATTTCAAAGCAAAAATTTTACTGCCAGGGATACTAATTGTGATTGAGCTGATGATTGTTTTATGGCCTTTTAGAGGATGGGGCTAAGATAAATAGGTGGAGAGAGAGAGAGAGAAAGAGAGAGAGAGAAAGAGAGAGAGAGAGGGAGGGAGGGAGGGAGGGAAGGAGAGGGAGGGAGAGGCAGGAAGAGGGAGGGAGGGAGGGAGAGAGGGTGTTTTTTTTTTTCAGAAGAGATACTCTACGAGTTCATACTGATATTTCCTTTCAAATTAATACTATGGGGGTTTTCCTTACCCCTTTCCTGTGTTATTTCTATGTTCTCCTACATGAATAATCTTAGTTCTCAAAGCACAAAAATGATAGAATGAAAATATCTCACAGTTCTCTTCCACCCTGTACAAACAACAGTTTCAGAAACATACTTATACAACTATATCTGATTATAGGAAGCAAAACTAAAAATTCCACGTACATTCTTCTCATTCCCTCACCACCGTTTTAACAGTGCACTTTACCAACTTTGTCAGAATATATAGTCATATGTAGTCTCTCTCATAACCACCATTTACCCTTATTCCTAAAGTTGACTATACACCTTATCTTCAACATCTTTCTTAATGTTGATGTTTTGCTTGTCATTTTGTCTGACACGTTAGTATATTCCTTAGAAAAAGCTCATGGAAACAATATTTCTTATTTCTTGCATGTTAATTATAGTTTTTGTCCTTCATACTTGTAATTCAGTTACACTGGATATTTTCATTTCTTGAACATTTAAAATATGTTAAAACATTTTCTTCTCCCATACAAGATTGCTATTGAAAAATGTGATGATAATCTAACTTTCCCTTTAAAAATCACGTTCTTGTGCCAAAAGCCCAAAGGATTTTTGTTAGCCTTAAAGTCCAGTAATTTGGCTAGAATGTGTCCTCCTTGGTCGCTCCAGATCAATAAAATTTTCAGGTACATTGTATCCTTTTTAGTTTGTGCTTTAACCTTAATTTAAAAAATTACAATGAATTGGTATCCAATAGAATTATATTTCAAATTGGGAATTTATGGTGATGTAAGAAGATTTTTTTTCAATCTTTGGAGAAAAACAAGAAAACAACCGAATTATCTTAAAAACTGGTAAAGAGAAACGATCAAGCACTTATTCTGCTTTTTTCATATGAACACCAGGCGACCAAATAGTAAATGAGAAACAAATCTATTCTCAAAAATATTTCCAGCTAATACATCAATGAAAACAAAAGGGTTGAAGTAGAACATCACGGCTTTGCATGTAAGCAGGGTTATTTTAGATTCATCGCTTAGGTTGCCCTTGATGTGCCCTTGCACATCGTTTAATAAATCTGTCGTCATCAGCTACCTTAAATGATTTGCTCTTGTTGTGACAAAGATAAGACAAGGGAGTTGTGGATGAAAGAATATATTAGCTTCCTTCACTGAGGCTGTGCTATCCAAAATAGCCTTCCCATTTTTCTAAGGCCTCCTTCAAAGGGCATGTGAATTTAAAAATGGTCCACGCAGTACCACAGCCTGTCAAACAGGCATTTTAAATATGGATTTCCAGCAAAGGTCACAATGCAAAGAACAAAAGCTGCCTGAAGTGGCACAAATACAAAAGTGAATAATGGCCACCATGGATGGTAAGAGGTAGAATTTCCTAAGAATTTACTGTATGCAGCAATGGACTAACCATTTGATTCTCATGACAAAACTTAGGGACACATAGAATTTACAAATCCACTGCTTCTTCTGGAGTATAACCTATTGCTTAGATTTTTACACTTAGAGCATTTTACTGATGGACTGACACAGAGACTCAGTATAGAAACTTCTGCATAGTCACATATATAACAAGCACAGCCATAAGTAAAATAGATAGTAGTGCCAGAAAGAGGGACAGAAGGAAGAGGGGTTGTCATCCACCTGCAGTAAAACTCACAGATGTTTTCAAGGACAATTCACAATTCTCCTGCCTGGGAATAACTTCAGTGTCACAGGAAGGAAGTGGATCCTCAACTGCATCTCCTAATTGAAAGGAAATGGGGAGAAGGCTTCATAATTTCTCTCATTAACTGACAGAACTAAAAGCATTCAGGACTAAGGATAAGTAGTACAAGAGCAGTTTCAACACCCCAGAGAAAAAGAATGTTTGCAAAAATGGAGTTCCCTGCTGAGACTGCCCAGGCCCTCCCGTGAAACCCACCTCTCTCCTTAGAGACGGCAAAGCACGGCTCTGTGGCACGGGCGACGAGAGGACATTAACAACGTCCTTCAGACTAGTCTGGAGCATGAAAGTCAGACTTGCTAGAACAATTATCAAAAGAGAATATACCTTCTGCCACTTAAAGATAAATAAACAGAACAATGAAGCCTGAAAAACAAAAGGAGCCTCATAAAAAAGAAAACATACAGCCCAAGAGGCAGAGAAAGAATGCTGCGGAAAAGTGTTTACTATCACACACACACCTGTTTCACCCTCTCAGGGAAAGGAGAGGATGAGAATACATGAGGCAGAAGATGAAACGTGACGTGAAAAACTAGAAGACACTGAAATGAACACTGAGAAGTCGTGGTAAGGAAAGAGGGTAAGATGGCACCAAAAGCAATAACTAACAGAAGGCATGTACATAGAAATGTGAAAAATTCTACCAAAATCAGAGAAATGTGTTACAAAAACAATTAGAAATCAAAAAGAAATGAATAGCCCACAATTTAAGATTTTGAAAGTCACTGTTTCCGTAGAGATCAGAATCAATACTACAAATCAAAAAATAAACAACACAAAAGACATAGTTTCCTCTGCTAAAGACCTACACCTGCATATTTATAGGACAGAATGTTAAGAACACATGAAAACATCTAGCTTTATCTCAGTGGCTTTCTGTTTTTATATCTTCAAGGACAAAAAAAAAAAAAAAAGAAAAAGAAATAATGGTACAAGCTTCCAGGCAGCTACAAAGAAGAAAATATAGAACTGGACTCTCATTTCCCTTTAGTACTCTAATTGCCAAAGAGCACATTACTAACGTCTTTGGGGTAGTGGGTGACAAATACTGTACCCCAGGATTCCTAACGCCAGTCACATTGTCCTTCAGTCATGAAAGCAACAGAAATGCACCTGTATGGGCAAGGACGCAGGAAACTCACCTCCAGGTAGAATTTCTCTGAAAAAAAACTATTCAAGAAAGAATGAATAGGTCAACGCAAATACTAAAACCCAGGACCTAAAACTCACTCTACAAGGACTGACAACACTGACAAGTGGAAAACACAGAATTAAATCTAAAAATATCTCAATGTTTTATTGTGTATATCAATAGAATTTGTAGAATGTATTTAACCTTGTGGGCAATAATTCAAAAACTTCTAAAGAAGCAATAATAAACCAGTCAAAATTTCCAAATTTTCTGACATTATAAAAACGAGAGGAGGCAGAAAAAAATTAAATTAAATTTAAAAAATTAAAATGAGAAGGAAAAGATTGGAGGTAGGAGAAGCTAATCAACTGACTTTCATGATAAAAGAAGGAATTCTATTGATACTGATTTTAAAAAGTATAGCTTGTTATAGTTTTCTTAAGAAAAACTCAACTATGAAACATACATACCTGTTTAATAACAAACTGCTCTTTGAAATTTAAAATATAGTACCTAAAATAGAAAATTCAATCTAAAGATTGGAAAATAAAGTGTCTCAGTCCGTTTTCTTTTGCTATAAACCAATACAACAGGTTGGATAATTTACACAGAGGAAACATTTCTTTAGTTCATGGCTCTGCAGGCTGAGAGGTCTTATGAACATGGTGCCACCATCTAGTTGGCTTCTGGTGAGCGCCCCACGCTGCATGACAACATGGCACAGGGCATCACACGATGACACAGAGAAAGGATGCCAGAGGGAGCTTGCTTTCGCGACAATGCCCATTAACATATCAACTTGTGAGTGCACTAACCCACTACTGAAGGCTGCGCCCTCACAATCATCTCCCAGAGGTCTCACTTCTCAAGACTTCTGCACTGAGGACAAAGTTCCCCACACATGAATTTCAGGAGAATACATTCAAACCACAGCATAAAGGACAAAAAAAAAAAAAAAATCCACCAGCGTATAAAATGAAAATTCAAATTCAAAGATATACTATAAAATACAAGAAAAAACTAAGAGATATGAAGAGACCAAAAATCAAGTAAGGCTACAAATAACTAAAATGAAAAGACAGAATATATTGGAATAGAATTTCCCAGTACTGAAGAAAGGCAGGAACTAGGGGAGACTGAAAAGAGGACCTCATGAAATTTAAGAACTGTGAAGATAAACAAATTATTCTAAAGTTCTAGAAAGAGAAGAAATTCACCTAATCCATCTAAATTGAAGTGCTAGATGCTAGAGAAACGTGAGACAGGATGCACACCATGTTGAGGAAGAATGATGTTGACTCTAAAATATTCTCTGTGCCCCACAAATTAAGAATCTGAATAGCAAAGTCATTTCAAAAATAAAATAACTGAAATGTGCCATGATTGTGAAACAGGAGGAAATAACAATTACCATGACAATGAACAAGTTCCTCTTCCATTAATACAAAACTCAAGCGAAGGGGATGTGATTCTAGCACAACTTGATAAAGCCTTGAATAATTTTAGTACTCAATGTATAATCCATATATCATAAGTTGCTCTTAAACATTTAGAACCAAGTCACGATGAAAACATCAGGTTGAGCCCTAATCCAGCCTGACTGGTGTCATAAAAAAAGAAGGAATTTGTAAACACAACAGAGACTCCAGGGATGTTGGTGCACAAAGAAAAGTCCACGTGGGGACACAGGGGAAGACAGCTGTCTGCTAGCCGAGGAGGGAAACCGAACCTGCAGATGCCTTGATCTCAGGCTTGCAGCCTCCACAACCCCAAACAGCACATTCCTGTGTCTGCACCGCCGCTGTGCTGGCATTTGGCTGTGTCAGCCTTAGCCAGCTAATGCAGAGTTTAAAACTGGCGTGATATATTATCGAACTTAATATTATAAAGCCAGAGGTGCAATGGATAGAAGAGGGGGAGCGGAGGATAGCAATTCTAGTCTTCTCATTTTAGACAGCAGGATATCAAAAAATTGTGTCTACATTCTTAGAACATTAAAGAGTGGACCATATTATTTAAAATTATGAAGGTAAATCAAGAGAATAATTGGACTAATATTACAATTATCAAAAATATGGGGGCTAGGTGGGCAAAGGTGAGATGAAGGCCATGTAACTGGGATACACGTGCATTTTTCTAAAGCCGAAGTCAATAATCATTAAACATTCAGAAAGGATTTTTGCCAATTTTTATTTCTTATTAGCACATGTTTATAGTACATAATAAGCACATTCCTCATGGGGAGTTTGTACATATATGTAACACACCTCGCTTTTTTATCTTCCCCCCTCCCCTTCCTTTTCTCCCCCTCCCTCCACCTTTTGGTCCCCTTCTCTTTTGCAAAAGATCTATCTCCCTACGTCCTATTATCTATCTTCTCTTTTGCACTTTATTTATATTTTGGGTTTCTCATGAAAAAGAAACTACGTGACACTTAAGCGTGTATGTCTGATTTATTTCACTTAACAAAATGGTCTCAAGGAGTATCCATGTTCTTGCAAAGGACTCAAGCTTACCCTTCTTTATAGCACAGTAGGCCTCCACTGTGTACAAATGCCACACTTTCTTTGTCCGCTCATCTGTTGGCGGACGTATAGCCTGCTTTTCAGTTGTTACAAATTGCTCAGCAAGGATTTTTGATCACCTGTTGTGCACCAGGCTCTGTTCTGAGCACACAAGATCAGTCAGTGATGGGCAGACAGAAATGCCTGACAGGGCAGCAAGACAGACTGTAAATACTACTTCCGTGATGAAGAAGGAAGCAGTTATAGAGAGCTGGAGGCAGGACAGGGTCACCACACAGGTGCAGTGAACCTGGCTTGGGGACTCAGCCAGCAAGCAATGAGCCTGCTGGGAGCTCCAGGGCTCACACCTCGGCCTTCAGGTACGGAGCTGACAGGTGTGAAGACTGCATCTGGTGAGACGGCACCAGCACAACGTAACAAATAAAGCGCCATCTGCAGGAGTCACTAACTGTGAGAGAAAGACAAACATGGTAAGACACAGCAGAATGGCCTGGGTTTTGTGTAGGAAGGGCCCGCAGGTGTAACTAGAGAAACTCAGCTGTGTCTCATGGAGAAGACCTTATTCAAGTAAATACTGGAGAAAGGTGATATTTAGGGCGAACGTATTCCAAGGAATAGGGGCAGCTAATGCAACTGTCCAATGACTGGAACATGTGCGAAGAGAACAGAGGATCCCCCAAAATAAGAATACCACATTAGCATATTCGAGCTAACATTTCATTCATTCATCATCACAAACACTCAGGAAGTTCCAATGAGATACCAGTTACTTTCTAGTGCTGAAGAACCAGGTCATACTAAGAGATCAAGTGCAAGTTTCCCTGCAGCTAACATTGCAATAGGATAGACTTCAAATAGCAACATAAACAGGGAGATAAAGTGATTCTAGATCAGACGGGAAACAAACGCGAAATGAGAAAGAGAAGTAGGGCAACAGGGCTGCTGCGGACTGAGTGGCTTCTATGAACCAAAGACATTTGGTCCTGCTGAAAGGCTGAGGCGGCCGGGGGAGATCTGAGGAGGGCTGGAACAGACAGGAAACATGGGCCCAGAGATGCCCCCGTCTCCGGCGAGCAAGGGTCGGGCATTTGTGAATGACAAGAAATCTCTTTTAAGTCACTTTGCTTTAAACAAAAATAAATCATTAAAAGATTGTCATGAGAATGTGGAGTTGTGAATGAGGAGGAATAACAAAAGAAAATTTTTTTTAAATTTTTGTCTTTCTGTTCTGTTTGATGAAGACAAACAATGTGTGAAATATTTTAAGTTGGAAAAACAATATGAAAACATAAAAAGCAAAAATAAGGTGGAATTGGACTGCACCAGAGCAGTCGGCATCTTTAACACCTGTCTGTCATTAAATCAAATCAGAGGTAGCTGCAAGTATTACACAGAGAAAATAGAGTTACAACAATTCCTACTCTTGAATAACAGGGTTTTGAAACATTCATAGCTCTATGTAACTTCAGACTCATAAATCGATATATGTTTCTGAATCCTAAGTAAGTACCAATGTGCTGTTTTTAATCACTATTTATGAGGACACAAGGATCATTACTGATGCTGCAAAAACTATTATTTTCCCTGAGTCGGAGAATTCTTTCTTCAGCCCACGGAGCTTTGATGTGGGTTTCTGTCCCTGGTCAACTCCTTTCTCAAGCCTCTTAGTGATACTTTTATTTATAACATTCCTTTCTGTTCGCCCAACTATCAAGTTTCCATTAGCCTTTTAATCAGTGCCCTTACATTTCACACCACCAATACTCAGCTTCCAATTTCACTCCCCCTCATTTCAGTATATCTCATTCAGATGTTTCTAATATTGAAATGCAGTCAAGTTATTTGATGATTTAAAAGCTCAGTGGATCCCTCTGGGTACCTGTAGGATCCATTCTGTTTGGGGCCCATTTATTTTTTTTTCTGTGTGTGTGTGTGTTTTGCTGGTGATGGAACCCAGAGCTCCAAGCAGACTAGGGAAGGGCTCTACCTCTACACTACACCCTGAGCCCCATGAGGCCCTTTCCTTGCTGCCCTGCTACCAACCAAATGAACTACTGCGTTGTGTCAGAACTGAAGGAAATTCTTTGTGGTAAGAGGAAGAAATGTTACATCTGGAGAAATATGGTGGGAAGAGTGTGAGTGCTGGGTAACTATGAATGAAGACATGGAGCAGAGACAATATAAGGAACTAGGGCAGAATGAGGGCATGGACGCTGGAACCAGGAGTACAGAAACCAAGTAAAGTAGGCTGTTTACAAGAGTGCCTCATTCCAACTTCAAAGGAAGGAGATTGCCAGTGACTGTTTCAGAGAGATGGCAGTAGCATCCACACTTTTGAGAGGACAGAAAGAACTGCAAAATGGATAGTTTGCCCACAAGTCAAAGCCCTTGTTGGCCTGTCATCCGCATGACATAATGTCCTCAGAACAGGAAGTATCCAAGGAACGTGTAATGCATCAGTTTGAGGTTAATAATTAATGGGAAAGATGTTATCTGAATATGCATTTTAAAACGCAACAGATGCTTTAAGAGGATGTTATTTTCTGCACCAAAGATAAGTCAGACTTAAAAATTCCTGTATTAAATGTCACCTTGAAAGAGTAAGGACAGCTGCACAGACTAATAAATGCAGTCACAATTAAAACAATTGGCAACACGAACAGAACTCAGTAAAGAGCACAAACGAAAATCAGAAAAGGGAACGAGCAGTGGGAGGAGGCACACTCAGCAACGATGTATGGAAATACATAAGACAATGTATGTGCAATAACTTTTAAAAAACATTTCTCTTAGGATAGAGGTAATTTGTGGCTATTAAAGGAAAAAGAAATGAAGAGAAGACATTGTGGACACAAATAATCACATGAGTCAGCAGCTACACCTATTAACATTTTGATAATTTTCTCCTTCAACACATATTTCTATGCATATATATATATACCCCCAAATATATCACATACTGTACTTAGAGATGTATACCCTGATTTTTCAAAATATGAAATATCATGACCATTTTCTCTGCATTATTTTTCTAACATGTACTTGATTTCTAGAAATAAGTATAACATGTACTTATTACAATTAATTTGACTTGGCATGCATTATTTATACATTACCTGTTCTTAAACCTTTTGAGTGTTAACTATGTTATGACGTACAGTTTTGGTCCGAACATACAGCTCAGTGTTATATGTTTCCATGACAACATCTTTAAGCCTATAAATCTCAAATTATAGCTTGTGTGGTGCTCTAATCCCTGTTATATTCTTCTCCCCCAAAATGGGTCTATGATCAAATAAGTTCAGACAAGAACTTTTAAAAAAAATATATCTGTAAATTGGCACATTTAAATTTCTGGGTTCTGTCACTTAAACGCTTAATGTACACTAGCAGTTTGCAAATTGTGTAAAGCACAGAAAATGTGCAGCCATTAAGATGCCTCCGAAATGCTTATAATAGAATTCCTAACAGCGAAATTGCCGAGTCTAAGTGTAGGAGTACTTTAAAGCTCAGGAGATCTTTTGCTAAAGAATCTTTGAAATGTGATCAACAATGTGAAAGGTTGCCTCTTTCCCTAAATGAATGATAGCAGTGAGCATTAGTCATTTGCCTTTGCCAAATTGATAGGTGGCAAATTAGGACATTTAGATTCACTTTACCTATTTATTAATAAGCTTTGCCCAACATTTATTAGAGATGTAGTTCTTCTCTGTGCACATTGTTTATTTATGATCTTTGACAATTTTCTGTTATGGTGATCATCTTCTCCCTTACCTGCTTATGAATAATATTAATATTTGCCATATTATTTCAAACATTGTCTCAGATTGCTATATTTTAAATTATTTGTATGATGTTTTATAATTTCAATTATTTGTCTTTCTGTAGATAGAATTAGCACAATTTTTAGGTCTGATTTCTCCTTTACTATCCTAAGTAAAAAGCCTCTCCCACTTTAAAATCATATAAATTTTAACTATTAGGCAAATAAGAAATATTTCAGCAAGGCAGTCAGGAACAAAACACAATGTACCACAATCAATATATGTTTCCTATTAAAAAAAAAAAAAGGTCCTTTTTACCATAAAAGAAGCAAACACTGGAAGGCTTCTAGGAATGAACTTTATATGCAAGACCTTCTTGGAAAATGCTATAAAACTTTACTGGATGACATAAAAAGAGGCCAGAATAAATGGGGAGATATTTGATGTTATTGGGTAGGAAGACTCAATATCATAAAGATATCAAACTTTCCAAGTTAATCTATAAAGTCAATTCAATTATACTAAAAGCTTGAAGAATTTTAATAGAATTTGAAAAGCTAATTCTAAAAGTAATACCCTAAAAAAGAAATGTATAAAACAACTGAGATATTTATGAAAAGGGAGAACAAGGCAGAATGATTTGTTCTACCAAATATTAAGATAAATTATAATATTATGGTAACTGACTCATGAAACTGGACAAAGAAATTCTTGAAATATAATAAAGAGTCCAGAAACAAGATCTGATATATATGGACCATTAGTAGGTTATAAAGGTGACATTTCAAGCTCTTAGGGAATTAACTATTCACTAAGAAGTATTGATACAAGTGATTGCATATGTTAAAAAAAATCCATGTAAGTCACACAAAACAAAATGCTAAAAGAATTGGAGAAGAATATATATTTTCCTGTGAAGAAGAAGTCTTCTTAAACTAGAGACAACAAACAGGATTTAAAATTAAAAGTACTAAATTTGGTTACATCAAAACTCAAGTATATCTAATGACTGGCTTCATAAAAAGACCTAAAATGCACATGAATTATTGCAGCAGATGTAAAAGAGAGAGGAAGGAGCACCGTGAGCAATATTATAGATGAGCCCACTCAACTCCACAGTGGTCCCTTGCTGTGTTCCACACTGCACTCAAGAGAGCAAAGCCAAAGTTACATTTTCCAGATTCCTGTGGGATTGGGATTTGATACACATCCTAGTAACACCAAGCATGCACGTTCCTAGGCAATTTGGAAGGAAAAATGAAGCAGACATATGATTCCTCCTGCTTCTGCTGTTTCTTCTGGGACGTTCACTTGCTAGAGTAACTCAGTTTTCCTGCAGCAGTGGACACTAAGGTCCCGGTGTCAAGGGCTTACGCTCATACATGTTGAACACCACGCTACAAGCCACTGTGCATCCACTTGTAGGATGAATTATGGCTAAGATGATGTGAACCTGGAGCCAATCCTGTGGAGAAGTCTCCCTCCATTTGCTGGAGCCAGAAGTTGTGATAATGGCTTCCTAGTCCCCCAGCTTTCTCCTCATTCTTCTGTCCTCAACAGGAAAAAAACAGCCTCTCTCTAAAGTATTTCTCAGTGTTGTTCCAGGAGCCGTTCCTGGCTGCTCCGGGCAAGGCCACCTCCCAGCCCCTCCCACAGCTTTAAGAACATCTAATGTACCTAATACCCTTGTAATTAAAATAGCTATAGTGGTTTCTGTTATCTAAGAGAATACCCACCATTAAAAAGAATTTGGTACCAGGGATGATTACTGGTAACAGATCCAGAAGGGTAGGAATCTGGAACTATCTTTCCCTTTTTTGAGTTTGAAGGCTTTAAAATTTGGATTGCAAACCGTGGCCCTCACTCAAAAGAATATCTTTGTTTACAATGCTTTTCGAAGCTATGATTTAGCCAAACCAAATGCCAACTGCCACAGCACAGTAAAATAGCTTTCTAGAATATTAGGTTTGCAGGGGTGGGTTGGCTATTTCTAACTGCACTGACAAATTTAAATTTAAAAAATGACAGACTTGGCAGTTTAAATTCTCTTTTCAAGACACAGTTGGGGGGAAGACACTTTCTATGTCTTCTTTAAAATAAACAACTTCCAGGGCTGGGGATTTAGCTCAGTGATTAGAGTGCTTGCCTTGCAAGCACAAGGGCCTGAGTTCGATCCCCGGCACCACAAAAAAATAAAATAAAATAAACAACTTCCAATTCTATATAGCTGAGTTAACAACAACAACAAAAAAAAAAGGTGTATGGTTCTGAAGCTACTGAGTAGTATCCGTAGTAGTTCAGTCTCCTGTCCATGAAAATTAAGACTGTGGCTGGGAAGCAGAGGAGAAGTGAGCACCGGATAGTGATATTGAGAGACAGGAGAGCTGAGAATCAGCTGACAATATTGAAAGACAGGACCCCAAATCTGAAGGCCCCCCCTTCTGTCTACAGAAGTAAGTATTGTCTTACTGGACAATAAGGAGGAGCTTGGTCGTGAGCTGCTTAGAGACAGCATAACAACGCCCCTGGAAAGACCCACCACTTAAAGAAGCAGTCATTTTACTTACGCCCCACCCTTTGTATCTCTTGTTGCTTTTACCTGTAGTATAAGAATAGACCTGAGTTTTCCCTGGAGTCCTACCTACAAGGTCAACCCAAGCAAAAAAGACTTGCACACTAAAATAACTATTCATTTCTGCACATTTATATTGGAAAAACAACTCGAGGAACTCACACGAAATGGATTCTTGAGTGTTCCAGCTCCGGGACAGAGAAGCACAATTTAGCAGAAGCACTTCAGAAGCACACACCGTGGGCCCACTTGAGATTCTGGGTTCCTTGTTTTGGTGCGATAACTAAGAGGAGCGCTGATGTTTGATAGCATTCAGTTGACGGACCACTCACAGATCATCCCTAAAAATATCCACCAGCCAAAATAAAACCAGAAGGAAAAAAGAGATTAAAAAGAGGACTCGGGCTTTTAAAAATGTAATAACAAACCAGTGAGCCCACAAGTAGGTCTAAATGATCACTGGTGCACAGAGATAACATAAATAATATTCCAACCTCAAGCATTCCTGAGACTAGGCTAATCTTGTGGAAATAAAGAGAAAGCTCCGGAGAAGGAGGAAAGCTGAACTTCAAGGGTGCTGGGAGTGTTTCCTGGTGTGGAGGTAGCCGTGGCCCGTCCAGGCGAAGGCACACCTGACCCTAAGCAGGAAGCTGATGTGGGAGGGAACTCTGAGGTGGGACATTCACCTGCGGCCTTGGTGTGCTGTGACAGCACCTCTGAGTTAAATCTGGGGAAATCAACCCTTCAACAAGGCCTTGTTAAAGCCAGTTATGGTCTTGATTATGCTGAGGAGAATAAGAAAAAGCATTAGGCTAAGAGAGAGTGAGAAAGACAGAAGGAGGAAGACTGAGAAGGAGAGAGGGAGGGAGGGAAGAGGCGGGAGGGAGCACACGGTATTAGAAGCTTCAGAAGCACAACGGTGGCAAGCTGAGGGAAGCAGGATTTGGAGCAATCTGCTGCCAGGCACACACTGAGTCCCACAAATCACCAGGATGGGAGAGGAGCTGGTTTCCTGCAAGTTGGTGGGGAGGTTATGCTGGGGGAGGGCAGTTACTAAAAGGAAGTATAATCTATTTTGTGGCCACAGAATGATAACATAGAAGACTTACGGGCTACAGTAAGAAATTGTATCCAAGTCCCATCTTAATTATTCAGGAAGCCACAAATGCCACTGAGATCATGCAATGCTCTCAGCGAAGTGAAACTATCGTTTCTGCACTCTGTGGCTCAATTAGGGACACCATTAAGTCAGGTGAAAGCAGAGTCTCATCAATACCAGGCTGCCAGTGAGACCTCACGTATCCCTATTCTCTTGGACCCACATAAATCTAATTACTTGTGGACAACAAGGGTAACGCCGGACTCTCTGCTGTCCACTGAAGAAAAGACAGGTTGAAACACGCTCAGGTATCAATCTGAGTTAGCGAAAGGCTAAGAGATAGAGAAATGAAGACTCACTGGGTCTTAGGGATCACATTGTCTGCTTGTTCTTCGGCAGGAGAAATTGAAGCTGAAGAATTAAAGCGATTTTCCAGCCAGGTATGGCAGTGCCCATCTGTCACCCCAGAATTCTGCTGAGGCAGGATGATGGAAAGTTTGAGCTTGGCCTGGATAACTTAGTGATTTCATGAGACCCAGATGCTGGACATGGAACTACAGGATTTAATGTTTGCCCTGCTGGATTTGATCTTGCTTTGGTCTCATTCCTTTCTGTTCCCCCATTTCTCCCTTTGGGAATGGGAACACTTACCTTGTGCCCTTGGTTAGTAGAAGTGTTTAACTTTCTTTTTCGGTTGTCACAGAAGCTCAGAGCTGAGAGTTTGCCTTGAGTCTCAGACAAGGCTTTGGACTTGGACTTTGCAACAGAGCTCGACCTGTTAGGATCCGGTGATGTTAGAGATGGACTACGTGCATGTCGCATAAAGAGATCTCCTTGAGTCTTTTGGGCCAGGGGCAGGATGTTATGATTTCAATGGAGAATGCGCCCCAAAGCCTCATGTGTTGGGAGCTTTTGGGAGGTGACTGGATAATGCTGGTGCTACACTCATCAGCGCTCAAAGTGGTAATAAGAGATGGGATCTATGCAAAAAAGGCAGGTGAATGGGGATGCAACCTGGAAGGGGGTATCTCCCTCCTTTCTCCTCCCTTCTCTCTCTATTTCCCAGCCACCATGATATGAACAGCTCCCCTCTCTCCAGGCCCTTACACTATGCTGTTTCCGCCTTTGGGTCTAGCCACACAAGCACTGAAAATACGAGCTAAAATAAACCTCTGCTCCTTTAAATCGCATGTGTCAGGCATTTTGTCTCAGCAATGAGAAAGTAACTAAGGTACTTGTTTTCTGGTGTTTTACTACAGTGTGCCTTGTTTTGGCTTGTTTATACTCCCTTGGGTTGATATTTTTTCTTTAAATGTGGTTTTTAAGTCACTATTTTCTAATTTTTTTCTTGACTAATCTGTCTTCTCTCCTTCTGTGATAAAATTCTGCCCCTTATATTCTACCTGATCTTGGTTATGTGTTTCACTGGACTTCAGAGTAACGTTTTCTATTTAATCTACCAATTGCTTTGTGACTTTTTGGGGGGGTGCTGGGGATCGAACTCAGGGCCTTGCGCTTGCTAGGCAAGCGCTCTACCACTTGAACTAAATCCCCAACCCCTTACATTTTCTATTTAATAAAAATGAAAAATCTTCGTTCTTATCTCAACAAATAATTAATGAGTGTCCCCAAGTGTGTGGCACCATCCACGGTGCTGAAGATGCTGGGGAAGCAGATCTGAAAATGTTGCTCTGCTCATGGAAAAAAATGAAGAAATAATAAATCAGTAAGTAAAAATAAAATATCACAAAATAAACACTACGGAGAGTAAAAGAGGTAGATTGAGTAAAAAAGCAATTCGTTGGTCACTTCTGATGGGATGATTGGGGAAAACCACTCTGAAAAAGCAGTCATTGAGCTAAGACCTAACAAGCTGCCCACTGAGTGATCCAGGAAAAAAGCATCCTGAATCGAGGGTATTGTTTATCCACAGATCTTAAAGTGAGAAAAATAAACTTACTCTGGTCGTATAGCACAAAAAGGGTGGTGTGCTAGAACCTATTCGTTACTGAGACTTGTTGATACAATGGAGACCAGCTCAGGTGGAGGTCTGAATTAATAATGATAGCTACAGAGACAGTAGAGAGTGACTGAGTTCAGACTGGGCCTTGGAAGAATTGGGAAAGAGAAATCTAAGGCTTTTATGTTGTCTCGGCCGTGCACACCTTGTGAAAGTCTATTCTAGGTCTTGTTAGAAGGAAGATGGCTTTCGAACCTATGGAGGCTTTATGCATTTATTTGGTAAGTACTTCAGTCTCAATCTTCATTTGAAATTCTATGTAGTTTCCTCTCATGAGCACTTAAATCTTACTGGAAAGACTCCAGACAAAGCAGGGTTTTTAAATAAAGCATCTTCTTTTTTCTTGTCTCCAAAACTGGGACACCATCCCCTCAGTTTGTATGCCAGGTCAGCAATATCAAAAGTAAAAAGCCAAAGTTAAGTCCAGCCTAAATAAAAGAGGACAAGTTAAAGGGAGGACACTACAAAGGCTCAATTTATCCAGGAGCATTAAAGAATGATTGGTGATTCCGTGCAAGTGATCGTCCCAGCTCCAATTGAACTAGACAACCAAAACACCTCAAAAAAAAAAAAAAAAAAGAAAGAACTCCTGCTCAGATGAGACCTAGTTAAATGTCTTGTTGAACAGAGTGTGGACTTTGGAGTCAAACTGATACAAAAGTGAATGCTAGCTCTTCAGTATGAGTACATGAGCAAGACATTTAATTTTGTTAAACTTCCACCTGCTAACATCAGGTATTGTTATAAAGATGACAATATGTCCACTTTCTGTATTTGCTGTAAGAATTAAAAGAGCTAATTTGTAAATAACTGGCACATAAAATGTCCATACCCTAAAATGGCTAATGACCATTTGTGGTGTCTTCCCTGGAGTAAAAAGACTCTAACGAGTTTCCAGAAATATAAATCCTTTGGCTAAAATATTATACAATGGAGAAATCATTCTGTTAGAACTAGCATGCTAAAGTAAATCACAGAAATCCTTTTAATATTTTCTTGGTTGAAAAATCTACATCTGCTGTGTTCTGAATATTTATGGTCCTCTCAAACTCATATTTTGAGAATCTAATCCCCCAACAGATGCTATTAGGTGGGGCCTTTTGGAAGGTGGTTAGATTGTAAGAGTACACCACTCTTGAATGGAATTAGTGCTCTTGTAAAAGAAAGCCCGGAGACCAAGCCAGCCCCTTTCACAATGGGAGGACATAGCAAGAAAGTCCCATCTATGAACCAGGACACAGGGGCCAGGAAACACCAAATCTGCCAGCACCCTTACTTGGAATCCCCAGCTTCTAGCGCTAAGAGAAATGAATTTCTGTTATTTTTATAGGCTATTGGATTTATGGTGCAGTGTTAAAGCATTCCAAATATACTTAAGCAATATCCTAATAAGAATGATATGCATTTCATTTATTCTCAAATAAATGGGTTGTTGCTGATTTCTTATTAATGTTTTCCATAACTAAGAGAGAGAAAATAGCAGGTTTAAGATAGTTTCCACTATGAAGTTCAACTCCTTTCTTTCAGCATTGCACAATTCAGTGTTGCACAATTTCAACACAATGAAAGCAAGCATTAAATGTTGAAACAGACAGGTCACAGAAGTAACAGAGGTAGGGGAAATTGGGACAGTAATGATAGTTACAGTGAATATACTGAAGACAAGGCATGAGCCACATGCTATGCTATATAATTTCGATCTTTCCACTAACACTTAAGCAGGATGCTATTTTCCATTTTGCTGATGAAGAAATTATTGTGCATAAATATTATATAATGTGTCCAAGATCACACAGATGTGAAGAGGCAGAACCGAGATTTGGACCCAAGTCTGTCTGGCTTCAAAGCCCACTTGATTCCTACCATATGGAAAGAAAGGAAATAGCCACACTGGGCAGTTTGACAGGCAACATGCAGCCTCAGGAATGGGAATGAATAAAGGCACCTGAGTGACTGTGAGCTAAATAATTATTTTGTATCAGGTTCTTTCTGTTCTGTGTTGCACGGTCCTTCCCTCGTGCGCTGTGTAGCTCGGCTAGTGTGGTCACTCCCTGCGCCTCCTGACCTCTGCCACTTGGAGTCACTGAGCTGCTCAACCCAGTCCTCATGGGGGGAGACCCCCTTACCTGCAGCACTGCCTCCTCTTTCCTCCCACACCTAGTCTTGTCCAGGCCTTCTTACTCCAGGCCCTTCCCTTCCTGGCCTTCCCCATCCAGGCATACAACTCTGACTCATAAACCTAGAGCTCTAAGAGAGAGGCAGCTTTCCAGAAATGCAGAAAGCAGACAACTTTCCTGAGGAAATTCTGTGACAGAGCAGTGCAAAGACCCTGGAGAGCAAGGAATGTTTTGTTTTTGCAAAGTCCTTCAACACTGATCAATGACCTTCTAGTAAATACAGTCACCTTGTGACTTCCGAAACACTAGTATATATTGAGTTTGAACTGTGGAAGGCCCTGTCTTCTTACATGAATGTCCTGACACATGTTACTGCTCAACTTTCTTTCTATCAAAAATAAAACTCATCTTCCTGGAAATGATACCTCTTATTATTATCATCAGCTCATTTAAAAATTACTGTTGACTTGTCTAGTGGAAATATAATTGGTGTAAGACTAATGGGTGCCTCTTTAGAATGATAGATCACAGCCTTCTCTAGCAAATGCTCTTAGTCACAATACATTAAAGGGAGAAAATAGGAATTTAATGCCCTTAACAAATTCTACAGGTAATTCAACTTAAAAAAACTTTTACACCCTGTTGGAGAAGACATTGTGAACAATAGCATCATCTCTTCCCTAATACGATCTTATATTCAAATCATCACTTTGAATTTTCTGACGTGCTTTCATATTCATTACAGGATGTTATGTTCAAAACTATAAAACAGGAGGAAACATAAGATTATTCCTATTTTGTGGATTAGAAAGGTGAGACAAAGAGGAACTACATGCTGACTTTAAGTTCACAGAGCTGGTTAATGGCAGAGCTAAACTGGGTGGTTTCTTACAACTTCCAGAATTATTTTATCTCTTAGCTTACCTATTTTTCCTGAAAAATTTTTCTATTTCTACGAAAGGAAGCTGTTCAGCACCCATTCAACAAATATTTACTCAGCACCTATATTAGCAGGCAAGAATTTAGGAGGTAGTACTACATTGATGAACACAGATAATCTCCTCACATGCAGGAAGTATACTTTATAGTGGAAAGCAAAATCCAAAAAAAGTAAATTTAAAAAAAAATGAAATTATAATATAAGTGCTCTGCCAAGATGATACATTGAGTAATAAGTAGTGACCGTTTCAGTGTGGATGGTCAGTATTCCCATCATCCCACATTCTGGGGATGACGGAGATTTAGAACTTGCATCCTATCCATTGTCATATAGTAGCTTACCGGCACATTTATAGCACACTGATATATTTTATATGTGTCTCCTCCAATCCCAACTTCACTCCTCTGACTCACACCTCTAGCCTCTGTCAGGTGGATTCTCCAAAACAAGCCCAGCTGTCTCACTGACTCCAGCGTCTCTCCTTTGGGATACGCCTTACCCATGCCTGCAAAATCTCTTTGCAAAAACTATATTAAATGAAAGAATGAAAACAATAATTCCAGCATTCAAGAGTCTACCCAACCTGATCCAAACTTCTCTTCTAAATTTACTTTATTTCCAATAAATGAAATTATTGACTTTTCTTCATGCTACACTTGCGCTTGTCTACTTCTGTCCCATTCATCTTCTTGCTCTCTCCATTTACAATCCCATTTCCTCTCAGCCAGTTTCTAAAGCCTATCTCTTTACCAGGCCCAACTTTAAAGGCTGCAAGAAAGAAGGAAGAAAGGAAACAGGGTAAGAAAGAAGGAAGGAAGGAAAGAAGGAAAGAAGGAAGGAAGGAAGGAAGGAAGACGGAAGGAAAGAAGGAAGGAGGGAAGAAGGGAGGGAAGGAATCTAGTATCCCTTTTCTGCTCTTATCATTCACTTAGACTTTCACCAGCTGGCCTTGCTTTGCCTTTGGTATTGCTCTTGGCTGCTCTAAGGGAACATGTCATCCCTCGGTCCTCCACTAGCATACAGGTTAATCTGGTTTTGCCGGTCCCCTTAGGAGCCAGTTTGTCTGCTGTAGACCTCTGCTGTTCTGCCCTCCTGTTGCCCAGTGGAAAAACCTTTCATCCCATGAACACTGGCCAACTCATGGCACCTGCCCTCTAAGAGCAGGCTCCGAACTCAGCCCTCTTCTGAAAATGCTTCGAGAGTCCCATAAAACTCAAACAGGTCTCTGTATTCATGTCCTTTCAGAGGCTGCTGCTATTTTTTTTCTTTTAAGCTTCAGGAAAAAATGTTTTCAAGAGCACATGAGTGAAAGGGACAGGGCAGCATGATGCATAGTTTCTACAAAAAAAAAAAAAAATCAATAGCTCCTAAAAATATCCCACATGAAATAGCTTGAGTGAAGTGATTGCTACTTCAGGAGAAGTCCTTAGGGAAGTCACAGGGCTGTGGCTGTGATGTCTCACAGGGATGGTTCCCAGAGAGGAAAGATTTTTCTTCCATGCAGTGACTTTGTTTAAATCACGTACTGAAGCTAACATTTAGGTTCTCTCTCCAACTGGCTTATTCCAAGTTCTGCATAATGCTATTCAGGTGACCATCGATAAGGGAGGACTCCGAAGGAAAACGTCAGTGTCAGGATGACCAAGAAAACATGACACGTCAGTGGTCTTGGGTGGCTGCTGATACCACCGCAGGCTGAGAACTCATAGGAGAGACACCTTCTACAGCAAACACCTGCAGATTTAAGGAGAGTTCATACTGTCAGGCTGACCCCTCTCTGGTTCTCATAGTGAGAAGGAGTTGCCAAATGGTACAACTACAGATTAACCAAAACTTTGTTCCTACCAATAGACCCTTTCGTTTTCCTAATTTCCTCTTTAAATCTCTACGGTGGTTATTTCAAAACCTATCTACTCTCATGTAATGATCTAGCCAGCTATCTGTCCCCTTCCCTCTCAGTACCCGCCATCTAGCTCGCTGGGAAAATAGAGGCCCTTAGCCAGAAACGCCTCAGCCACCTGCGGGCTGGTTCCCGGCATCCATTCCTGTCCTTCCCCTCCTGACAGCTGTCCTGTTCCGATGTGCATCCTTCACCTTTCCTTCAGCCCGCATACCCCACTCTGGACTGGGATGTCTCCACCAAGTAGCCTCAAGTCCCTCTATTGGCTCCTTCCTACCAAAATCTGAGACACAGTCCCAGGTCTCACATATGTTGAAAAATCAATCAATAAAAAACTTCTTCAATCCTCAAACTTGTTGGAAGAGCCATCTGCATTTGCTGCTTGTGTGTGCCCTCCATTCATGCACATCACTGAAATCTGCTTTCTCCTCGTTTCCTACCAGACCTGCTGGTGCTGAAGACTGTGCCGGGTCTGACACTTTTCTCATCCTGTATGTTTTCCTTGAAGGACCCCGAATAACCTCATCGTGCCAATACCACCCATTTGCTCACAATACAGACATCTACATATCTCCAGCATAGACCTCATTTCCAAACTCTAGATTTGATTCCCTGTCTAATTTCTGGACATGGATTGCCACTCCCACGTGTACAAACTGAATTTAGCGCGTATTCTCGCCATCCCCGCCAAACAGGCTATTTTGCCACGCCTCCTTCTCATGAAACAGCACTGCACATGCCCTTAATGCCCCAGCAATGAAACTCAGGATCATCTTTGCCTTCATTATTTCTTTATTAACCCCACCACCAAATACGATCACCGAGTCTTGCTGACGACTCGGTTTATGTAGAAACTGTCCAGGTAACATGATGTAATGCCTCAAGCAGGATCTTCCGTAACACTCTATATCAAACACTTTACTATCTGTGCAAGAAAATACAAGAATATGTACCAGAAGTGGAATCCATAAAGATCTACAAGACAGAGCAACAAGAAATGCTAAAGAATGTGTTTCACTCTGAAAACAAGTAACAGATGGATCCTCACCAAAAAGTATAGAGCATCATAAGTTTTAAATATTATATTAAAAGGCAAAGAGTAGCCAAGTAATCCCAGCAGTCAGGAGGCTGAGGCAGGAGTATCACAATGTATCTGAGGCCAGCCTGAACTATACAGCAAGACTCTGTCTCAAAAAAAAAAATAAATAAATAAATAAATAAATACGTAAAAATAAGTAAAATAAAATAAAATGACTCTACACTAGAGTCCCTTTTTCCAAGGAGATATGCTCTTTCATAAAAAGCTTATAGATAAAGTTGTGTAAATTTATTGCATGTCACAAGATGTTTTAGAACAAGTAAGCGAGTTTACAAAATGAAATTTTCATTTGTTTTAAAAATAATGATAATACCTAGGCAAGTGAAAAATTAAACATACAGACTGTGACAAAGTTTCCTTCTGACCAAACTGCAGTCCTATTTCCCAAAAGTAGTCCATCAATAATTTCTTATTCAGAAAAAGAAAAAGGTATGCAAATACCAATCACAGATGTTTTATGCCCCCAAAAGTGAATGTACTCTTCTATGGATCATTTTTCTAGTTAGTATTTCCTGAAATCTTTCCAAATACATATGGATGACTATCCCACTCTTTTCAGTGGCTGCATCCTATTTCTATTGTATAGCTGCATCCTATAGTATAGCTGTAACAAAACACATGAGGCTGTTATTGATAGAAAATGAGGTGGTTTCCAGTTTTTGTTGTGTATTGTATAATGTAGCAATTAAAATCCTTGCTGTACATTAAAATATATGTATACGATCAATTTATTGCAAGGAAATTTCTGGACCAAAAGGTTAGTCATTGCTAATCTTTTGCTGTGTCTCATTTATAAATTAAATTTTATCATAGGTGTGTATGTCTAGAAAAAAAATTATATTTATATATATATATAGATGTGATTCAATAATATCCGTTATTTCAACCAAACTAAGGAGATATGCGATATATCTTCCATGGATAAAGGGACCATATAGAGTCTTTATAATTTTCGTAGTACTATGGATTGAACCCAGAGCCTTCTTATGGAGCTACATCCCCAGCCCTTTTTTGATTTTTCATTTGTAGACAGTGTCTCGCCAAGTTGCTAAATTGCTCTCATTGGGCTCAATAGTGCTATCCTCCCATCTCGGCCTACCAGAGTTCTGGCATTTACAGGCATATGCCACCATGCTCAGTAGTGCATTTTGTATCTTTATGGCTTTTGCCAAATTACAATCCAAGCTCTTATTTCCAAAAGTATACTATAAGAGTATATAGACTCTGTGATCTAAATTCACTATTTTGACTTACAAATGTTTTCATCCTTTAATATGGTGAAATCTATCCATCTTTTCCTTTTTTATTTTATTTACTATGTTTAGGCAGAAAAAGTTCTTTGCCCTTCTGTTAAAAATAAATACATATTCACTAATATTTCTATATATTCTTTCATGATTTCATTTCTTACACTGATCTCTTTACATTGGTGTGTTTAATGTAAGGTTAAAGTAATTCACTGGTAGAGTTTGTTGTAGAATACTTTTCTCAGTCACATGCTTTATGTATACCTTTTCTTTGGTTTTCACGTCTCCTTCACTATACATTAGTGATCATTGTTATAACTGGAAGACATTAGCCATTTGAAATGGCAGTCTGGTTCTATGGGTCACCTATAAAAGGAGGAGCAATAAACAAAAGGGTAGCAAAATTCCACATTATTAGTAGCTGTGCAACCATGCTACAGTCCCCCTCACAATGTGCAGAGCTTTCCTAGTGAGATTTTCTAAAGCATGTAGGCTAGTTAAACCCCTAAATAAGGCTTTCTGCTCCTTCCTGCCATCTAAAATAGCCAAACTGCACAGAGTCCAGTTCCCCAACCCACCAACGAGCCAACAAGCCCTGAGTTCTGACCACTTTGGGGCAAGTAGTGGAGTTGCAATTCCAGCATTTGAAGTCCAATAGCCTCACATCCCAAGTAACATATGGCTGTCACACTGAAAATTCTGTAAAATATGAAGTATTATTACTTTAATTTTCATGTCTCCACTTTGTAATTGATAAGCACACAGCTTAACTTGTTAAAATCTCCAGTGCATTGGTGGCGATGCCCAGCAAGATGAGGCCCGGAGAACAAGAGGAAATAATAGCTGTTGCGGGCAGACCTTGAATACTGCAGGATATGGCAGAAGCAGTGTCTAGTAGACACTACGATGTACTGCAGGGTCTGGCAAGGGCAACAGTAATGTGTGGACTGATACGGGACCATATTCCTCCGCAAAAGATTTCTGAGCCACGGGAGAAGATGGAAAGAGAGCCCGGCAGGAGTACACCCCAGAGACTATGATAGAGAAAAGAATTTGCAACTGTACCCAACAGACATCACAATGAAACCCCGCAGGACTGTTCAGAGACCCCTGGGCATTCACCAAATTATTTAGGAGAATGAGGCTTCACAAGGCTGTACTCCATAAGCACCTGGGAATAACAGCCTTTGACATCTACCTTAATTCTGTGCCTATGAACCTGTTAATTGGACTCAGACACCAGAAATCTATTGAGATATGCTTAACATTTCACTTGTGATCACAGGACATTTGTTGTTCAAAATACAAAGTAACATCCTGTGAAAAAATCTTCCAAGATGTGACCATTTGGGAAATTCTGCAATGGAGCTTGAATTTCAACTAGGCTGTTTCTGATTTGAACAGTTTTTATTGACGCTACAAGGGTTGCAGCCCAAGTGCTTACCCAGGAGGCTGCTGGAGGACCCTGCACACAGGGACAAGCCCTGAGCCCCGCCCCACTGGTGTACGGCCCCTGAGAGACACCTCAGCAGTCTCCTCTCTTAGAACAGCATCTAGGAGAGACACCGCAGACCCCGGCAAACCAGTTCTAGAGCAAACCCCTCTTTGGTGCAAATTGAGAGTCCTTTAATGATTATGAGAATTTAGCAACGGACCGTGACTTTCTTTTCATATCAGTTCCAGGAAGTCAGAGCTAAATTTACAACTCTAATGTAGCTACCACATTGTACATTATGGTTCCAAGTTAGATTCCTTTTTAAGTGATTATGACTTTCCATTTTTTATTTACATTTTCCTGATGTTGTTTCCTTTTTTCTTTGCATAGGCCATTGCAGTTTGATGGCAAGTGTTTTTACTGCGGCTTTGTCAAAACTGTTCAGATCAGGTGACAGGGAACCCAGGAGGAAAGGACTTTGTTCAGTCTATTCACTGCATTAATTCAGCGTTGTGTTCGTTTTTCTCTTTGTTCTGTAAAATAGATCCGGTTCCTTCTCACTTGGCTTAACTTAGTGAAACTGATATTTAAAATACTTGTTTCTCTGTTGATCAGGAATGATTTAAAGGGGAAAGTAAATTAGTACAGGAATGTACAATACAGTGTTGAGCATTTACTCTGCCTCTCCTCTAAAGAAGGCTAGCAAGTTCAAAATAAATAAAGAACACATCAATGACCATTAGGCAATTTACGGAAGCGGCAATTCAGGAGGCCAAGACCTCAAAACTCCCGAGATACGCCCTCCACCCAGTAGTACTCTTAAACTGCTTACAGTGCTAATGTAAAAGCTAGACAACATGAACACTTTTAAAATTCTTCTATTAGATAGACTATTTTCTTCATTCTTTCATCTAATCCAGAAAAGTAATTATACCATGCAGCTTGTGAATCACACTTGTGCCCATGGATGGGAAATGAGAAAAAATAACTGCTTTGCCAAATTAGCCGAGTGTATGTATGCAAAGAAATTCACAAATTACAGTGATTATTCTGAACATCTGATTCCAGAGGGAATCACATCCAAGCAGTAGAAATAGTTGAGGATGAAAATTCACGAGCAAATCCCGTGGACGCCAGCAAACACACGGAGTCTGTCTGAACTCCATCTCCGCTGTCACTATGCTCATTCAGAGACCCTGAGCATGTACAGGGCAGCCAATAACCTCATCATTGGGCTCCTTTCTTCCCTGTTGGAACTGGGTTCCGTTCTCCGGAGAAATCCTAGAGCGAATTTTGTAGCATATATTACAATATCATAGTATTTCCCTGTTTAAAGTATTCCAGTGGCTTCTTACTGCACTTAGACTAAACTCCGACTCTACCACTACCTGGGATGTCCCTGAAGTAGGAAGTAGGAAGCAGGGTCCTTCCTACTTCTCTGGCCACACCCCATAATACTCTCTCTGTTCCTCACACCGTCTGACATGTTTCTCAAACTAAATCACACCTGCATGCATCTGTCAGAGTTCGCAGAAATGTGCACTAAACAGAGTAAATTATCCCATATGTACACTTTCATTCTTTACTATTTTTTTTTTTTTTGTGGTGCCAGGGATTGAACTCAGGCCCTTGTGCTTGCAAGGCAAGCACTCTAATCACTGAGCTAAATCCCCAGCCTACTTTCATTCTTTAAATAAACGTGTTGCTATGGAGAGTAATTAGTGACTGCAATTGTTAATTTATAAAATACACTTAAAATAACAAAAGTTTAAAATCTTAGAACAACAACTACCATTTGTATCCCCATATTCATGTTTCCTTTTTTCACCGCAAGAACACTGATTTTATTCAGGGTGACAATACAACCAGCTGAAAAACTCCACTGTCTTTTGGAGCCAGTTCCGTGTAAACAAAAACTGCTAGACAGCAACTCCCGGAAATCCCTTTTCATCTTTCTGCATTTCCTCCTTCCTGACATGGAATCGGACGCTATCACTGAAGCTCCAGAAGCCATTTGGGGGTCAGGAAAGTGTCAAGAATCACAAAGACGTCACCCTGGGCATTTGGAGTCATTAAAACACCAGCACTAAGGGGCTGGACCGCAGCTCTGCAGTGGAGCGCTTGCCTAGCATGTGCAAGGCCCGGCGATTCATCCCAAGCCCAGCAAAGAGGGAAAAGCCAGAACCACCTGCAGTGGCCTAACTCTGGGCCTCTTCTATGTAAGAGATTGAGTTCTAATAGGTTGGAGACACTGACACAAATGTGTCTCTCAGGCAGCAGCCAATCCCCAACTAATATGAATCCCTTGTCGCTGTATACCTAGTAAGATACGTATGGAATACTTACGGAGAAAATCAGAGTTAAGAAACAAAATAAAACTTAAATGAATGTAGAAATATTCCAAAGTTATAAATAAAAACATTGGTGTTATGATCATTGACATGTACACATTCAATGTGATTTGATTCAAAACCTTAATAAGCTTTTTCATAGAATTTAACAGAAAATTTAAATCTATATGACAGCATAAAGGGCTCACAGGACCAACAATATTTAAAAAGAATTATGGTGCTGGAATTTGACTAACCAGATAGCAGGCCTTAATAAAAAGCTATAGTAATTAATTGATAGACAACTGTACCAGTAAATCACAACAAAGTATCCTGAAATTAAATTTTGTCTAAACAGTGAAACATTGCATTCCTTCTTCAAACCATACATCAAAACAAGTTACAGATACATCAGAGACCTAAAGACAAAGAATAAAACTTTAAAATTTCTGTAAGAAAATATTTTTATGTTCTTTAGGTAGGAAATTACATGTTAGTTTTGTCATAAAAACCTATAAAGGAAACATTTAATAAAAATAGCCACATAAAAACTTAATATGTGGCATAATTTCAAGCATGGCCAACAGTGAAAATATTTGCAACCTGTGTGCATATCCAATAATATTTGATTATTTATTGTGCACAGTATAAATTCATAGATGCATATTTTATTTTATGGGTTATAATCTATTATTTTTTATTGCCCAAATTGTCCCATATTTTGCCAGGGGGCGCCCCTTCAAGCTGGGTTTTATGCCCACTGTTGAGCACTCTCTCCCTTGCATCGTGGTACCTGGTTATTCTTTTTGCAGTGTATTTAGAAATTTCTTTGCAAGGTAAATTAGCAGTATTTTCAAGCAAAACAAGTAACTCAGTCATCCTTCAGTTAAGTACAAAACAACTTATACCAGACATGAACTACTCTGGTAGTCTGGTGGTCAGGCAAAGTCAATCTCACACCATGAAGCTAAGTGAAAAAACTACCACAGAATGATATCCACAGTATATTATCGTTCACTCAAAAAAGACCCACAAAATAATAGTGCATCTTGTTTATGAACATGCACAGAGGCAGTGACAAAGAGGAAACAGTCTCTCACGTGCAGGAGCTGGCCTGGCAGTCACACCAAGGTGGTCTGCTGAATGCCACAAGCCATCAACCTCAGTCAAGCTCATTCCGTGACCATGGTGGACAAAGCCACCACCACCACAGTATCTGAACATGAACAAGCATTTCCTGGACCACAAAAGTGACCAAACATCCTGATATCCTGATATCCTGCTTAATGAGACTGTCGATTCTTAAACAATTCCATCTTTCACACGGCTCTAGACTTGTCTCCTTCTGGACAAGGTTTGCTAAGATGTATAACTCTTACCACCACTTCCAACAGCAGCCAACCTAAAGCCTTGCTTGCCTAAATCTTCCTCGGACCACTCGGCGCCAGCCTAGGCCTTACCCTGAGTCCTCTCCGCCACCGCCACGCCGAGCCACGCTGTGGTTCTCCATGGTGGGCGTCTGCGCAGGCGTTTCCAACAGTCTCTGCAAGAAGGACATCAACAATGTGAAAGTATTTTTTTAAACGCATAGGAATGATGCATTCAACCTTTAGGACAGTGCCCACCTCTGAAGAAAGAGAAAAAGAGGAAGACGGTCAGAGGCCAAAAGAAAGGTATTAACTATATTTCAACATTTTATTTCTTTAAAATGAGAGGATGAAAGACTATATGTTAAAAAAAAAAAAAGACTATATGCTGACAACAAAACATACCTACCTGCTTATAATCTGTGGTGGGGGCACAGTCATCTCTGTTATTAATTTCTCAATCTCTTTTTATTGTTATTATAATTCTAGTAAAATACACATAGCATATAAATTATCATGTTAACCATTTTTCAAAAGAGGCATCAACATCCGTCATGACATTCAAACATTCAGGGACGCTACATATATTCACATCGTGATGGTGTTCCCATTACCCTCCATCCGCAGGACCCCTCACCTCGCAAAACCAAAACTCTACACTACTAAATGCAAACTCTCTATTCCCACCTCATCCCCGTCCCCGGCAATGACTGTGACCACTCTAGTGGTCATACGAATATGACCACTCTAGTTATACAGTGTAAGTAGACTCGTGTCGTATGTTTTTTCTATTTCTTATATGTTTGAGATATCATTAAGTAAAGATTTCTATGAATTGAGTAAAAGTAAAGATTTCCCCCAGTCATTCCAGAAGAAACCAATGTGTGTTCCCTTAAATGCATATTCTTCCAGACTACACAGAGAGAGATACGGCGGCACAGAAACCCTTACTGGCTGCTGCATCTTGTATATTTGCATTAATGTTCTAATAAGCTGTTCTGTGGCTGCCTTTTGCTAACTAGGACACCCTACCTTTGCCAAAGAGGGTGGTGCCCTCCTCTTTTCAACTCCAGTGTCAAGTACAGCCATTGTTCATTAAACTTGCAGAATAAATAAATATGCATTGAATGAACTAACTATTCTATTGGCTGCTTCACTGTGTTTTGAAATCATCGACTTGAGTTTAATGATGCAAGAAATTTCTTGAAATCTATAATTCATTTCAAGTCATTCCCTTTATCTTTCTTGGTTGCCTTTAGATTAACCTCAACTATTCTTGAAGCTCAGTGGCACCACGAAATGTCTCTTCCCTGCAAAGACAAGCGTTTGTACAACTGATCTCTCTTCCCCACAGCCTTATCTCCATTCATCAATATGAGGAGCTTTAAATAATTTTCAGGCAGCTATAATTGAAGAGATATTATGGCTGTTGAAGCTGTGCCAGTTACCACATTACCGTTGCTGTAATTCAGGAAAAATGCAGACAGCGGAGAGAGACTTCATGGAAAAGGGGCTTCACGTTAACAACTTTAAGTCAACTACTTCCTTTATTGTTGCTATCCTGTCATTATCCAGGATGCCAGGAAAAAGGATTCGTCATGAAAGATTACAAACTCAAACTCAGGGGAATATTCTAAATAAATGAAACAAAGCAAAACAAAAAAGAAATTAAATTATTTGTCTCTAACTAATTAAACTCATCAATAAAAATCCCAGATCTAGGTCACGTCTGAGAGGCAGGCGTGTGCACCAATAAACGCACATAAGGGTGTGATCAAAATACATGGTGGATGTTTATATTTTTAAAAAATGTTTATTACAGTAAAGACACATTGCCATTAAGCCCCCTCAGAACACTGCGCCTCACTTCCAACACACTTACCACGTCATTCTGGCCGCTCTCTGAAGTGGTTCTTGGCATCCTGTTTCACGACTGTCTTTAGTTGAGCTGTGTAGCTGCCTCAGTGAACAGGCACAATCACAACGTTCACCTTTCATGGTCACTTGGTGCCAGCACTGGTGAATCAGGTGGAAGTGGACACATTGTAATGCTTTTTACGAGACTAGCTTTCCATTGGATGGCGATTACAGTAGTAATCACCATACTTTGAATCACATTTTGTAAAAATATTCATAAAAGAGGATCTCCAGAACTGTTTCATCATGTGACAAGAAAAATGGGATGAGTGTGCTCAAAGCAAAAAGGGATTTTGAGGGAGATTAATGGCAGCTTGTTTTTTACTGTAATATTTTTTAATTTAAACATTCACTATATAGAAAAAAAGAAAAAAATTCATCATATATATTTTTTCTTTTTTTTTTTTTTTTGGTGCAAGGGATCGAACTCAGGGCCTTGTGCTTACAAGTCAAGCACTCTAACCACTGAGCTAAATCCCCAGCCCCTCACCATGTATTTTGATCACGCCTCACAGACTTTGAATAGAGAAGACCTCATATCCCTGCCTTGACTCTTGCCTTACACTGTGACCTTGGGTCATTCCCATGACTTTGTTGACATTTGGTTTGCTCATATGGCAAATACTATTATCTATTTTAAAAGGATGTTGGAGGATTAAGTGAGAAAAGGTAATGCTATCTTTTTTCATATATTGCAACTTACTTTGCAAATAACATATATCATTAAATGTTATCAAAGAAATAGCTTTCACTGATATGCCTGAGCTCTGGAAGTAGCACCCCACACAACACCACCTCCCCCTCAACCTTCGCCCTTCCCAGCCATAGGAATTAACTTCTCGCAGGCCTCTCCCATCCCTCATAGCCTCTCTAAAGCCCTTTCTCTATACTCAGCCAGACAGAGTGACCCTTTTGAAACACAAAACCTTGTCACCCTTTGGTTTTGCTTTCCATTGCTCTTAGAACAAAGATCGGAATACTTTAATGAGTCACAGGGTCAAGCACAGTCTTCCCCTTTCTCTCACCAGCCCAGGAACTGCAAGGGACTTCATTTAGGCCCTAGAAGTTGGCAGTGCGCCCTCCCACCTCAGGCTCCTCGCACACTCTCTTCACTCTTTCTAAAACCAACCACTCTCTTGCCCACTCGGCCCGGCTAGCACAGGAGCATCCTCCTGATCTCAGCTTGAGTGCCATTTTCTCAGAAAAGCTTCTGTGACTGCAGCCGCCACGAAACCACACTCCACCACAATCAGCGCAGTTGTGATGCTGGTTGAAACAGCTAACTGGGTACCACCAGTACTCTCTATTTGGGACCTCCATATTTGCCAATTTGCCTACTCCCTAAAATTTATTTGTAACCCCCAAGTCAACACTCGTGCTTTTTGTGGACATTCACGATGAACACAGAGGGCAAAGAAAACTGAATCACACAAGGGCCTCTTCCCAGCTGAGGTTAAATGGGTAATGCTCCACCTTCTCCTTTCAGCTCTCACACTGTAAACGAGGGTCCTTCTCACGGTCTGTTTACTGTCACATTTTCCACATGCTTGTGCTTCTTGTGGGTGTTTTTTAGTAGTTTTGTTCTTTTGGGTTTTTTTTGTTTTTTTCGGTGCTGGGGATCGAATCTTGTGGGTGTTTTTACTGTTTGAAAGTTCCACATGCACAATGCTGACTGTTCAGTGTTCCCAGGTGTAAGAAGGTGCGATGTACCTTACGGAGAAATATGTTGGAGAAGCTTTGCGCAGGCATAGGGTCAGTACTATTGGTCATAATTCAGTGTTGATGGATCAACGGTATACATCAAATAAGGTGTCTTTAAACAGCAACCCATAGGAAAGAGTTTATTTTGGTCAGTTGACAAAAGCATTGTAATCAGTGACTCTCAGGGAAATAACTGTATTTTTCCCAGGCACAAGGAGTCTAGGTTCATGAATTCAGTGTTCCATGCAACTTTCTAGAATTCATTACCTAGGAAAATAAGAATCTACTGAAACTGGTTTTTTATTATCTCTCCACACAGAATATAAATACTAAAAAAAAAAGCAGGAAAAAAATCTGTCTTAATTACAGCTATATTCTCAAAAGGGGAGGAGTGGGCTTTACATAGCAGAAGCGTGGTAACATTTGTTGGTTGAATAAATAAAAATGAATGTCATCTGGCAGTGAAGACACAGCCTTTTATGATCATTTCCTGCAGAGCCAGAACCATGTGAATCTTCTAGCCACACAAGCCTCATGCTATGAATACTCTGTGTGCTTTTAGCAAATGATAAGGCATGAATCAAGGAGGCGATGTAATTACACTGAAGGAATGTTAAAGGAGACAAGAGGCCTGAAGTCTGATCCCACCCTTGTGACAACTATGCGGGAAGAAGCATCTCAAGCCTTCATTCCCTTATCTGTAAAATGCAATAAACTCTGAGACACTGCCGGCCCTGAGCTTGAAGCTTGTATATTACCCTGACACATGGATTCAACCCATTTTCCATCCCTCTACTAGAATATGCCTCTGACCTGGCCTCTGAGCCCTGAAGAGCAGGGTCCTGGGAGTTGTCCTCTGCTGCACCATCAATATCCAGAGTGTCTAGCAAGCAGTAAGTCTTTACAGATTATGTAGGTGAATCTGTCTCTAAAAATCCACACTTAGAGCTCACAATATTAAGCTCAACTCATTTGCATTTGTATACACTTGAAGAGCCACACATCACTAGACTGAAATATCAGCTAAGTCTGCTGTTATTAACAAGAAACTACAAACAAGATTTTTCATTACTTGGCTTTTCTCTTGAAGGTATAAGTGCCACATGTTTTCTAAGCCATCCAGAATCCATTTTTGTGTTTGTTGTAAGGTAACACTTCAATAAATTCTTTCAAATAGGTAACCAGCAATATCTACGGATTGGGAACAGACACAAATATCAGCTGAATGCTCAGAATATGTTCAAATCGATTTGTCACCTTCTGCCTCTCCAGACATGCATTCCTCGCTGCCATTTTCCCAGAGAACTGTGCGAGAGGCCTGGAAATCACCTTCATGTTTTCCAGTACTTCTTACTAATCCTGTGGGTCTCTGTGACCTCTTTGAGATCTCCTTGGCAAAAAAATAACAACAACAATAATTATACCCGCGTGAGTACTTCCTAAACACCCTCCCTTCTTTCTACACTCTCCACTCTTTCCTGCAAAACTACTCAGGCCGGATCAGACTACTTCTGTCTCTCCAGCAGTGCCTCGCTCTCCCTGTGCCCCAGGCCTTTCTGCCTGCTGCTTGCTCATTCTGCAGTGCTCTGAAACTCCTTCCCCTGAGTCCCTCCTGGTGGCCTTTTGGGGCTCAGCTTAGATGTGGCCTCCACACCGAAAACCCACTTGATCCTTAACTTTACCCTCCCAAAGGCGGAGTCAAGGGTCTTTCTGGGTATTCCCCTAATGATTCCATCCTACCACTCAGGTGATTCAGTCTCTGAAGTTGTCTTGGCTTGTCTGTCCGCCATGATTTTAAGCTTCCGAGATCACAAGACTTACCATAGTCAAAGTTATATCTCCTAAATTTAGTACAGGGCCCAACACAAAGAAGGTGCTCAGAAATGAACAGAGACGATCAGAACTTCCTTTTTCCGCCTGATGCATAATTCTACGTTTATATTATACATGACGGGATAATCAACGAAGTGTATTTTTACCCTATTTTAAGCTATATCTACCTACTACACCAATATCACATTATTTTAAAATCTGATAAAGAACACACAAACACACAACTTCCATTTTCTCATGTGCTTAATCCATCAGATGACCTGAGAGGGACATGATAGTTTTTTTAAACTTCATTAACGTCCCCACATGTTAGAATAGAGTTACATTAGACCAGACAGCAAAATCGTATCATCTGCATTGAACACTTTTTTCTCTTCCTCTAAAATTTTTACAGTTTTTTTGTTTCTATTCATTGGGTGACTGTCACAGCATTTGTAGATCATAGACCTGTAACTCATGCTCAGCTTTGACTTGAAATCCATATTCTACCTTGTGTAAGAAACCGATACTACTGCACCTAAAAATCTAATCAGCAATATCAAGCAGTGTTCCTTAGCTGAATTTGACACAACTGTACAGTCTCTCCTTCCTGAAATAGTCCCTTGGCCTTCATGACAGCCCTCCCCTACAGGTAGCCCCCACACTTTCTGTTGGCTGCAGTTTTTCCTTTGAGCTCACTGTGCAAGTGTCCCAAGGACAGGTCCTCTTCTCCGTGAGCGACTTCAATCTGACTTTAATGCCGTCTATACACCAGGATCTCTCAGGTATCTAACCCCAGCTGTGACCTCCCTACTAAACAACAGCCTCCTATTTCCATCACCTGCTTGAGATCCTCCTTCCACGTCTAGTAGGCTCTCGAAGTCTCCATAGCAGAACTATTCAAGGATAAAATTGAAAATAAGCAAAATTTGATCTTGTTCACTGAGGTGCATTTGATATTTGAAGGGTAGATGTGACTGCAAGATTCCTGGAAGAACAAGAGAAGCAGATCGAGGGCTCACAGCGGCAACAATAGCCAAATCCCACCCGGGAGCTGGGAGTGCTGTAGCCGGCACGGAAACCTGTATGCGTGCTGCCGATCTTGGGCTTGGGGACTGCACCCAGAAACTCTCTCATTGCTGCTCCCAGAGACCAGATGAGGCAGCGGTCTCCACAGCCGAAACGGAGGGCAGTTTGAAGATTCGTCGCTGCACCTGACTGAGCCAGGGTCACAAGCCACCTCAGCCACAAAGGCTACTGCAGAAGCAAGACCCCGCGCTCTATCGTAAGGAAACACAGGTTCCCAAGGAAGGGGAAACCCTGGAACAGAAGGTGCTCAGGGGTGTCGAGTGCCTAAAACAAATGACGATCATCCACTTGATTCTGCTCTTCACCACTAGCTCAGCTCCTTCCACCCTAGTCATCTCTGGTTCCTTCTTCCCGTATTCTTTTCACCAAGCCTGTGATCACCACTTCTGTCTCGGAATACACACAAGAAGGTGTCCCCTTCTTTCTGTCCAAACCACCAGCACCCTTTTCCTGGACCACACACCACCGTGGCCGTGGTGCAGCATGGTGTTCGTGCTGCAAACAGACGGACTTTCTAAATATTCAAATGGGCTCCGCGGATTCTCTGCTTAAGTCCTCTGGAGTCTGCTCTGGCATACAAGGCACTCTGTCACCTGTCCTTGCACAACCCTCTACCCTCCCTGCATACCACCAAACCTTCTGTTACTAAGCTCCAACCACAACCACACTGTAATTAACCCCCACCCCCACCCCCGGACACAACAGGTTTGTTCTATCTGCAGGAACTTTGTACTTGTTCCCTCTGCCCCAAGGTCTTCCCACGGCTGGCTCCTTTTGGTCTTTTAGGTCTCAGCTCAAATGCTACCTATTCTGAGGAATCTCATTCTAAGGCAGTCCTGTTCTCAGTGTCACATCCTCAGGTCTTGTTTTGTTTTGTTTTGTTCACTTATTTTTGTTTATTTGTTTGGGGGTTTTGTACTGGGGATTGAATCCAGGGCTTTTGCACTGAGCTACATCTCCAGCCCTTGTCTTATTTTGTATTTTGAGATGGAGGTCTCACTGAGTTGCCCAGGCTAGGCTCAAACTTGGGATCCTCCAGTCTCACCCTCCCAGAGTGTTAGAATTACAGGCATGCACCTCAGTTTTGTTTTTAATAGCATTTAGCATTATGTAACATTAGCCCATGTCTGTTTTGTTGGCCATCTCTCACTGTCAACGGATAAGCTTATCCACTTTATCTACCTGTGCATTCTTGGTGACTCTATTAGTGCCTAGTATAGAGTTGAGACTTGTGTGAAGTAAGATAACAGATCGACTAATGGCATAGACCAAAGATTTTACAAAACAAAGTGAAATCATCAACCCCGTGATAGTCAAACAGGTTCCATCAAAGAACTGAACCATAAGATAAGCCTTGAGCAATGGGTAAGATATGGGCTTCCAATAACTTAACAGGATGCTGAGCAAATGGGAAATATAACAGATAAAGAAAGACAGATTACAACAGTCCCAGACACTTGATGGAGAAACACAGTGAGGGAAGCCTAAGGTTGTAACAGACCAAAAGGTAGCACAGTCAAACGCAGTGTTGACCCCTTCTGACATCATTAGGACTCCAGGTCAATCTCGCTAGAACATGGTCTCATGTCAAGGTCATTTGATGGCATCTCCTTATCAAGAAGGCACCTAAGTCCTTCAAACACCACATCAGGCTGGAATCCGGAGCTGATGGTCACTTCACAACACCAGGAAGAAACGGGAATCAAGAAACAAGAGAGGTGAAACCAGAAATCCAGGAGATAAAATCATGTTGGGAAGCAAACGAATGAGAGAATCAGGCCCACAAACCACAGTAGCATGAAGACTGAGGCAGAAGTCCAGGACAGAAGGACCGTCTGGGAGTCTAGATGCCGAGGGCACATGAAATAATTCTCACGTGACTGTGATTATCACCTTACATCCTGCCTGCTCTGAATCCCCTTGATGCCCAGCCCTGAGCTTGGAGAAAAGGAAACAGGAAGACACATTAGCAACTAGAGGAAGAAATCAATCATTTCACTGCTGCAGTCCCTCCATCCCAATTAAGCTGATAGTTAGATGCAAGCTTCTCCATAAATTGTACGTTCGTCTTCTTCCAACAACACTTAATGACTACAATTGGCACATTAAAAAGGCAAGACAACGAACTTGCGTACATTGCTGTATTTTTCCACACTGAGCAAGTTTTCACAGCTGGATAAAACCCAAGGGCCCTTCTCAAGAAGCGGGGGGAGGGGCTCATCAAGGAACACAGAAACCTTAGGAACTCTTGCTAGAAACAATCGCCCATCTATTTAGAATTGATATACAAATTTTCTGCCTGTGGATTTTCATCTCTCTGGATTTTCTGTAATGTTTCCTTGGTCATGGTACAGGTACAATTCATTTCTCATCATACTTCTTACTAGGTCCAAACTCCTTAGCCTGAGCAATTCCTTCTCCCCAGGTGCTGTTGGGGTGTAGAATGGAGTTAAGAGCAGTCTGAACAAGGAGCCAGCCATTAACATCATGTCCCGTGTCTGTGAAGAAATAACATGCCTGTAACTGAAGTCCTTGTTTCCTGTTTCAGAGGTATCGTGTGTTGTTAACACAGACCTGTACGAGGGATAAAGTGCACACTCTGGTTGGCTGGCAGCGTCCCATTTGAAGAGGGAGGTCAGCAATGGAGACCCAAAGAGGCCAGTCTAGGACGGCCAAGAAGGCAAACAATGCACTTCCATCTGCTGTCCTGTATATTTTGCACACAGCAAAGATTACAGATTTATAAGGAAAAAGGAAGAGTGAGCTATTACACACACACACACACACACACACAAGCACTCACAAACCACATTACCAAAGAAGATATGCAAATGGCAAATAAGTATACTGTAGTGGTTCTTTGGTGCTGCTATAAAAAAAAATAGCTTATATTGAGTGACTCACAAACAACAGAAGATCATTTCTCACCATCCTGGAGACTACTAAGTCTAAGATCAATGTGCCTGCAGATTGGGGTCTGGTAACTGCTTTCTGGTTTATAGATAGTGTCCTCTTCCTGTGTCTTCATATGGTGGTAAGGAGAAAATGAGCTCCTTCTAGGCTGTTTTGTAAGGTCACTAGTATCCTACATGAATACTCAGCCCTCATGACCTAATCAAAAGCCCCACCACCTCATCCCACCACATTGGTGATCAGGTTTCAGCATCTGAATTTTGGGTAGACCCAAACATTCAAGCCATAGCACATGTGAAAAGATGCTCCCAATATGCATCATCAGGGAAATGAAACTAAACAAAGAGATATCACTGCATGCCAATTAGAATGGCCAAAATATAGAACTCTGGCACTGAGTGTTGGTGAAGATGTGGAGTAACAGGAAGTCTCGTGCTTTGCTGGTGGGAATGCAAAATGACACAGCCAGTTGGGAAGACAGTTTGGAGGTTTTCTTACAAACACTAAACATACCCTTCCCGTAGGATCAGCAGCCATGCTCTTTAGAGCTTACACAAATCTCTTTACCATCTCTTTACCTCTCCCTCTGCTCTACCTCCTGCACCCACGGATGGGGACGGAGGGTCTTCAGGGCAGTGAAGATACTCTGGGTGACATTGTAGTGGTAGATACGTGTTATTATATGTTTGGCCCGACCCATAAAATGTAATATAAACCGTAATATAAGCAATGAATTTGGGACGATAAAGTTGTATCAGCGTGAGTTCAAATGCTCCATTCTGGCAGGGGAAGTTGATAATGGGGAAGGCTGTGCACACGTGGGAGCAGAGGTTTGGGGGAATCTTTGTATCTTCCTCACAATTGTGTTGTGAGCCTTAAACTCCTCTACAAAAACTAAAATGAAATCTTTTTTTTTTTTTAACAGCACAAGTACAGGAGAGAAATGGGAGAATTATTCTTTCTCACATTTCTAGTAACATCCTTTTTGAGCCTTCCAGAGAAGCGTTAGCTGAGATTATCAAAGGAAGGAGCCCTGGAGAAGCGGACTGAATATCGCGGCACCCTCACTAAGAGAAGTGCAGCTGGATCTCCTTGCTTGCGCTCTCCCGTGACCGACATCTTCACGGTGGTCCCCGGCAGTCCTGGGAGGTGACGTCTGTGGAGGAGCCTCACAAGTCGGTTCAGGGGCAGAAGTCAGTCCACCCCCCCATTTCAAGTAAGAAGCACAGCACTGAGAATTGGAGGGACCCTGAAGAGTAGAGTCAGGGAACTCCTCCGGTGCTGCTAAGATCCTCTCCTCAGAGATGAAATTATTAAAGTTTGATTCACTTGACAATTTCAGGAGAAAAAGATGTGATGCTGTTTCTCGAGACAGGAACAAACTACCACCTCCCACAGGAATGATAGCCTTTCCCCAGGAGCTGAGAAAGACAAACACAGAAAGAGACGCATCGTGGAGTGGGCGAGCAAGATGACTCGGGTATTGCATTTTCTCTATTTTGTCAAGAAATGCATCGTCACCTTGCAGATGGCTCTGACTTAGTCACGTTAGGGAAAACCAAACAAGGACCTGTCCATAAGGAGACCAGCTATTATCTACCCATGGCCTGCAGGGGAGCCGTGTGGTGAGTGCAGCACCTCTAATCCACACTCGACTCCTTCATAGGCTGTAGTTTTTCCAGTTTTATTAATAAGTAAACTGCTCTGGGAGAGCATGTGATTTGCTTGAGCTCACATAGTTCATGTTCTTCCCACTTTTCTAGCCCTCTGCCTTCGCTGAGAACAGTGCTCGGAGGCTGATGAGGTCGGCCTCACTTCCAACCCAGAGAAGCCGAGCCCAGAAGAGGCTGCGGACCCGCAAGACGGGACCTTTACACATTCTGCAACAGGTCGAATGGGTGGGAGAGCTGACGTGATAATGAGGAAAACACGTCGAACAGTAAAATCTCAAAATGCTGCAGCCAGACCCAGTATTTTAGAACAATCGCAGGAAACAGAGTTGAAGAAATCTTCACAAATTAGAAACTGTTCACTCAGCTGTGATCAAGAAGGCGATTCTACCTGAAGAAGTTAGGAACTCACCCTTCCCCCAGCTTCAGTAGTTCACTGGTAACTGGGAAGCCCCAGGGACTGAGCAGAACAGAAACCGTTGTTCTCACAGGGTGCATAACCAGGGTAGACACTCTGCAGAGTGAACCGGAAGAAGTAAGCCTCTTTGGAAACTGAGCGAATACAGACACTACTAGGACTGAACCCTGTCACGAGAGAAAGGGAATAAAGAGGGTGTGTAAGAGAGGGGAATGGAGTGAGTATGTTCAAATAGATTATACACATGGGGAACCCCTCACCAAACTGTGAAACTAGGGAAGGTGGGACCAGGGGATGGTGTGGGAAGTGTTAAAGTACGTTATGTGCATGTACAAATCTGCCAAAATGAAATCCATTCATCTGTACAACGAATATGAGCAAACAAAAATATATAGAGGGGGAGGATTGAACTCTGAGCAATTTCAGACGAACCATTCAGGATTCTTCGCAACCACCCCAAGCTCAGACAAGAACTAACACAAAAATGAAGGGAACACAAGGGAGGAATCACCAAAACACAAACAGGTTTTTCCACTGTTGCGGTCCAATAAGACTTGAGTCAGATGTGAGTTAGTGTGTTTAGGAATTATGTAAGGGTACATTATTCTGTCTATGCCTATCCATTGGTCGCGTTTGTTGTTGTTTATTCATATTAAAAATACCAGCAGAATAGTGGCCTATGGCCATTTTTTTTTTCATGGTATGTAAGTTTTCCCTCTCAATGAACAACTTCTGACAACTTTTCCTGAAGAACGAAGGATCTCATGTCCAGGTATTTCTGTTAGCCTCCAGACCACATGAGGCCCATCTTGTCATACTGCATTTTTCTCTTCCTTCCCCATCTCTCCTCTCCTGATCCCCTTCCTTCCTGTAGACACTCATCCAAATGAGTTTGATACAGCTTCCTAAATATGTGTCTATTTAGTATATAAAAATATAGTTTTAAGTTTATTTTTGTTCAATTTACATGAGGATTATGTTTTATATCTTGTTCTACTTTTATTACTTATTTTTCTGTTTTATTTTGTTTTCTTTATCACATCTCATGTTTTCACACTTTTTCTATTTAACTCTATGTATAATCATTCTGCTGCCTCTGTCCACAAGATGCAGTCTCTTCACTTACCTAAGCCGCTAAGGACGGACATTTAGGTGTCCCACTTGATTTTCGTATGAGTTCCCTATGAACCTGAGTTTCTCTGTAGTAAATACCTAGGAGCGGGATTTAGGATCTTGGGATACATGAAGTATGATCAAAATAAATGGTACATATTTACTTTTTTATTATTATTACAACAAATGATCCATTGTTATTAATCCCCTCAAGATACTCCCCCTCACTTTGATCACACTTATCCCGTCATTCTGGCCGCTTCTGAAGCAGTTCTGGAAGTTCTCTTTCAGGAGTCTTTATGAGATGTGATCAAACATACAGTGAACACTGTTGTTAAGTGCCATCCAGCAGAAAGGGAGGGTCGTAAAGACATCGCAGTGTGTCCTCATCCACCTTATTCACTGGACCTGGCACTGTGTGACTTCTCGCTCCTTCCCAAAGTCAACCATGAAAGGGAAATATTTTGAATCAATTCAGGACATTGAGGCAGCAATGACAGCCCTTCAGACTTCCTGAAGGATTCATGAGGAAAGACTTCCTAAACTGCTTCAGAAAGTGGAAAGAATGATGGGTTAAGTGTGTTTGAAGCAAGGGGAAGTATTTTGAGGGTAATTAGTGGCCAGGTGTCTTTTCCAGTAATAAATTGTTTTCATGTAAACGTTCACTGTAGTTTTAGATCATGTCCCATATGCACACGTCATTTCACTGAGCCCTGCTGAGCACCTTCAAAATGACTGCACCAATTTACACCCCCACTAGAAATGGTCCTCACTCCCCTGCAAACTCATCCATCCTTGTGTTGTGCAACTTGTCTGTTTGTGCCTAACTTACACATTTTCTCAATTAGCAATAAGCTGCCAATTATGTAGATCTTTTATTCCTACGGCTGCTAGCCAATTCACATGTGTTCTTCTACAGGTTTCCTAGACTTCTTTGAATTGTCCATTTTTCTAGGAGTTTCTCTGTTTTGATTACTTGTTTGTCTAGTGTCCCCATATACTCTAGATATTAATGTCTTATTAGTTTTAAACACTGCAAAATCTCCCAGTCCACACTTGCTTGTTGTTTCACTTATTCTATGGAGTCTTCTGTCATCTTTCTAAAGTTCGGCATTCCAAAGCAAACCCTGTGACACATTACATCTCCAAGCACAGTGACTCCTCTCGACAACTGTAATAAGAGGGTCTGGTATCCAAGATGGGTAGACAAGATAACTATTTTAGAGTGCAGTCCTAGATAAATATATTCCTGTCTGGCTATTGCAGTTTAGAAGCATTTGGAGACTTCATCTAATTCACTTAATTTGTTTCATGGCTGATGTTTGCTTGCTTCCATTTCCCTAAGAAAAACTATCTTGAAGCCACAGTTAAATTAAGCCCCTTGTTTATTGGTTGCCTCATCTCTAAAAAGAAACTAAGAGATGAATTTCATAACCTCTCATCCCAACCTCTGCCGTAATAGGGTAAACCCTGAGCTCACATAGCTTATGTTTCTTTTTCATATATTCTATCTTTCTAATGATTATACTTTAGAAACCATTGTGTCTACATTTATTTGCCACTGAAATGTCTTTCTCAAAATTCTCATTTTGCAAATTCCCCCTGCGTGCATGTGTCTTAGATGCCTGGCCTTCTAAAACCAAGTCATGGCAGCATTCCCATCCATTTGCTTTATCCAGCAAAAGTGCCTGTGTTATGGGTGGCTCTCGATCATATACACACATGACCCAAAATACATGTTTTTCCCACCATGTTGTGCCACCTTCTCTGTCTTAGTCCATTTTCTACTTCTGTAACCCAATGCCTGAGACTGGGTACATTATAAACAATAGGAGTCTACCTCTAAAGGCTGGAAATTTTGAGAACATGGTGCCAGCATCTGGCCAAGACCTTAGTGTTGTGTCGTAATGTGGCAGAATGGTAGGTGATTAAGTAAGAGAAAGCAAAAACATTGTGCTGTCCTTCTTTCTTTCATCAGGAGCTCACTCCAGAGATAACTAACCCACTTCCGTAATAACACCATTAGTCCATTCTGGAGGGCAGAGCCCTGGCAAACTCATCACCTTTTACAGGTCCCAATCTCTACACTGCTACAGTGGCAACTAAATTTTAGCATGAGTTATGGAAGGGACATTCTGACCCTACCATTCTGCCATCAAGCTGATTTAAATCATTCAAGAGAGATTAAACAGTACTTTATTGTAGGGATTCCATCTGGGCCAGATAACTGTACTTCAAGAAAAAGGTATTTATTATAGTGAACCACACAAAGCTACTTTAAAAATACCTACAATGAGCCATCATTCACTGGGCAAGTTAAAATGAGATGTCTCCATATGACAGAATATTCCATCATTCTGCCTCTCTCGTGAAATGGCTGGCTTGGAGCTTGAACTACACAGCTGAACGCACTTAGCAACTGGCGAGCACCCTGGTGCCATCCAGAC